>VDFB02066312.1:59778-164700 GCA_007258455.2 Sequoia sempervirens
CCTTGCACCTTGGGCAACCCGGTGATAAAGTCCATGGCAATACTCTCCCACTTCTGATTTGGAATAGGTAAGGGCTGAAGCAGACCAGCAGGAAAAGAGTGTTCATTTTTATTCCTTTGACAAATAGGACACTCCCTAATATAATTCAAGACTTCATCTTTCAAACCTTTCCAAGTGAATCTTTCACGAATCTGCTTATAGGTCTTGAAATCCCTTGATGACCAGCAAGGGGAACATCATGAAAAGATTGTAGAATCTTTTTCTTAAGCTTAGATTCTTGCACTAAAAAGATTCTATCTTTGTAATAAATTAATCCATCAACCAACTTATACCTTTCATCAACCAAATGACCTTCTAACAAGCTGGTTGCAAACTGATTTTTAACATAATCAGCAGCAATTAATTCTTTCCAATCAGCTGATAACTCACAAATTGATTGCAAATGAGGCCTTCTAGAGAGAGCATCAGCAACTATATTATTTTTTCCTTTGACATATTCAATGTCAAAATCATATGCTTGGAGTTTACTTACCCATTTTTGCTGCCTTTCATTCAATTCCTTTTGGCGCATAAAATGTTTAAGACTGTTGTGATCAGTCTTAACAACAAATTTACTTCCCACCAAGTATTGACGGAATTTAGACAAAGCATGCATGATGGCAAGCATCTCTTTGTCATAAATAGAGTAAGTTTTTTCTGCCCCTCTCAATTTTCTGCTCTCGAAGACAATAGGATGTTTGTCTTGCATTAGGACAGCTCCAACTCCTCCTGAAGCATCACATTGTAATTCAAAAGGTTTTGAAAAATCCGGAAGTGCCAACACAGGACACGAACTCATGATTTGTTTAAACTTATCAAAAACCTCTTGTGCTTGCTTAGTCCAAAGAAAAGCCCCTTTGTAAGATCTGTCAAAGGTGCTGCTTGATGAGAATAACCTTTTACAAATCTTCTATAGAATCCACATAACCCTAAAAACCCTCTCAAATGAGAAATAGTCTTTGGAGTTGGCCAATCAAGAATGGCCCTTATCTTTTCTGGATCCACTTTCACACCCTTTGAGCTGATAATGTGGCCAAGATATAAAAGTTCATCCATCCCAAACTCACACTTTGACTCTTTGGCGAATAAACATTCCGTCTCTAAAATGTTAAGCACTTCTTCCAAATGCTTAAGGTGCTCTTCCCATGACTTACTGAATATGAGAATATCGTCGAAGAAGATGAGCACAAACTTCCTCAACTGCTGTCTAAAAATCTTGTTCATACAAGATTGGAATGTGGCTGGTGCGTTTGTCAAACCAAAAGGCATGACAAGGAATTCAAAGTGCCCAGAGTGGCATCTAAACGCTGTCTTTTCAATATCCTCCTCCCTCATTCTGATTTGGTGATAGCCCGAACGAAGATCAATCTTTGAGAAGAACATTGCCCCATGGAGCTCATCAATAAACTCATCAATCCTAGGGATAGGATATCTATTCTTGATGGTTTTCTGATTTAATGCGCGATAGTCAACACACATACGCATTGTACCATCTTTCTTTTTGACCAGCACTACTGCTGAAGCAAATGGACTCTTGCTTGGTCTAATAAAACCACTTTCCAACAGCTCCTTGATGGCTTTTTCAATTTCATCTTTCTGCCTCTTTGGATAGCGGTAAGGTGTAGTAATAACTGGTTTTGCTCCCTCTTCTAACTCAATCACATGCTCAGAACCTCTTTCAGGAGGTCTTCCAGGAGGTAAGCTTCCAAAGACTTTGCTTTTCTTTGAAAGTAAGGCTTGAATATCAGGATGATATTGCCTTTTTTCCTCAACCGGATCAGCTGGTAAAACCATACATTCAGCAGCCCATTCAACCTGATCATGGCGGATCAGCCTTTCCATCCTTTTCAAAGAAACAATTCGAGGGCCTCCATTTGACATCCCTCTTAAAACAACCTTCCTTCCATTTGACTGAAATTTCAGCTCCATGGTTTGCAAATTCAAAGTGATCTCACCAAGAGATCGCAGCCATTGTATGCCCAACACAACATCAGTGTCTCCTATACCCACCACATAAAAATCATCCTTAATTTCATGATTCCCTAATTGCAAAGATAGGTTAGGAATTCTCCTTGTGCAAGATATAGTGAAACCATCAGCAACCATTACTTTGAAACCATCAAAATCTTCAGTCTTCAAACCCTTTCTAGCAACTAGCCCTTCATCAATAAAATTGTGAGTTGCTCCGGTATCAATTAGAGCAACTATCCTTTGTGAATTTACAACTCCATGAACCCTAAAAGATTCATTCTTTTGAAAACTAGATAGTTGTGCAAAAGCACTACCATCTCCAACCTCTTCGGACTTGTCTTCTTGAACTTCTTCACCTTCACTACTTGCTGATTCGTATTGCTGATCAGACGAATCAGATTCTGATCCATAATCAGAATAGCCCTCCATTTGAACTACTTTGCCTCTTCCATAGCAACGGTGGCCTTTCACCCAAGGCTCACGACAAGTGAAGCAAACTCCATCCTTTCTAAGCTGTTCTTTGAGCTCTTCGGACAGCCTTGGTGGAAACTTCTTGGGCAGATTTGAAGAAAACTTTTTATCCTTCTTATGGCTGAATGGTTTTGAGTGAAATTTAGGCCTTGGGGCTGCCAACTCCATGCTCCTAGCTTTCTTGATAGCTTCATCTAGTGTTGGAGGATCAAATGCTTTGACCCAACCCTTCAAAGGCTCCATTAAACCTTCAGCAAAAAGTACTACAAATCTTCTTTCAGTAATGTTTGGCACCATTACTGACAACCTCTGAAAATCAGCCACATAACTTTCTAAAGATCCTTGCTGTTTCAACTGTGCCAATTCTCTAAATTTCAATTCCGGATCTTTGGTGTCAAATCTCTCAATCAGCTTATTGGTAAACTCTCCATATGTGCGAATAAGGTTATGGCCAAGAGTGACCAAACCGTGAGTCCACCATTCATGAGCTATGCCATCTAAATGCAAGGTAGCAAATTTGATAGCATCTTCTTCCGGCATAGGTCTAAGAGAGAGGTAGTTATCTAACTTTTGCACCCATGACCTGGCTGTACACTTGTTACTACCATCAAAATGTTCCATAGTGATCTTTCCCAATGCTTGGTAAAAATCATTTCTAGGGCCTGCAGGAGGACGTTGATCATTCCTACCACCATTTCTCCGACTCCTTTGATTCATGAATTGATCAAAGGTCCATGCTCCTCTCAAGTCAAGAGGTAAAGAAACATACTCCATATAAGCTTGACGAGCATCATCAGCAAAGTTTGGAGTAGCCTCAACTGGTTGTTGCTCTTCCCTTGGTGTGAAAATGGGAAAGAGGGGTCTAGAGGATGACCCACTATGAATTGTAGTATGCTGACCTACAATTCTGTCTCTAGTATTCACCTCAGGACTGCCACTATTATTATTTCCATTTACTCCACTACTTTCTCCAGCTGAGTTATTTTGGGGCTGAATAATACTCTGAGCTGCTTGCTGATCCAACTTGGATAATAAACGGGACATCATGTCTATCATCCCGTCAAACTTCTTCTCCACTCTATCCCTCTCTTCATTATCTCTTCTTACTGAATCTGACATTATTACAGTTGTGTGATCAACCACTTCCACTGAATTATCTGAACCTTCCACTGTTTTACCAAGGTCTCTTAGAGCTTCTGAGAAGGTATCTGCCTCTGGAACGGGCGGAAACTGATGCTGATTTCTGGCCTGACTTCTGGTGTATGGCCTAGTGTCTTTTTCACTCATCAGTTAACTACTGCAATCTGCCACAGGATGGCAGGGTCTTCTGCTCTGATACCACTGAAATATGCTAACCAATTTTTTTGAAGGAATAACACAAAATAACCAGCAATAGATGATTGGATTAGCGTTAGCCTCAAATCAAAATCTGAACTTGAATGGAAGATACTGAACTTGAACTGAAGAAACTGAACTTGAATAGAAGAACTACTCAACGTCAAGAATGTGCACTCAAGATCCCACTGAGGGCGAGGTGCTAACATATGACGGAGTCTAGAAATTGAAATTAAGAACTATCAGGCGGATAACCAGCCATGAGAAACAATTCCACGCTACCACCAAACAGTGGGGGGAAAAGATTACAATGAAAGCAATTCATCCGCTGCGGCGGGCATCCACAGAACTGTGGGGATTCACCACTATGAGTGGGTATAAGTTATTACAATAAAATTAACCACACTGGCGGTAAACCATCCAGGGGACTTATGTGAGAAGATACAGAAAGAAATTGCAGCAATTAAAAACTGGAACAGTACTACTGTTTGCAGTTTGTACAAATGAATAATAAGCTGCAAAATTACTTAGAAATTACAATAATCTTCAAACACAAGATGGATAGATGTTTTTCAATGTTTGTAGAACTTTCTAACAGCAGATAATAAATCAGAAATCAGAACTACTACAATCTGATACAAAACTGTGAAACTGGAAATATCAATCTGCAACTATGAGAATCAATGAAATCTTCATAACTCACTCAATTCTTCTCCGAATGACGTGAAACGAGTTGCAAATGCACCGTACAAGTCTGGCGCCCAAGTTAGAATCCAGAAACAGCAACCAAAGTCCTTAATTTATTTGGCACGAATTCCAATGCAGCTCTAAATGGTACGGCCCCTTGAGAAAATCGACTTTGCAATATAAAATCAACAACTTCAAAATAAAATCTGATTTTTGGTGGAAGTTGGCGCCTCCAGTCAACAATTAGATTGCTCAAACACCCAGAACTAAATAAAAATCACTCAGCAAGATATGAACAGAAAACAGCGTCAGCTGTAGCAAAACCAGGAACTTCAAAACTGTAGAATTCACCAAAATTCTCAACCTTTATTGCTCAATCTGCTAGTCTGATGTGAGAAGCAGCAATGTTCCAACTAGGTGTTGTATTTCAAACACGAAATTGGGAATGGGCTAGGAGGTAGCATCCTCGAAGCAATAGCAAAATGTCCATAGTCATTTTGACAGCATAACAGTAAGGTAATTGATGGATATCAAATGCTGGAGTCATGTCTTCATTTTATAAGAATTGAGAAACTCTTCAACTTCCTCAATGGTACGCCAAAAGACAACTATTTGAATTCTCCTTATTTTCAAATTTCATAAAAATATATTCCTCATAAAGTGGCGTCCACTTTCCTCCAAGCATAAATTCAAAAATATAAAATATTAATATCACCTTATGACAAGGCGTACCCTTCAAGTCCCCTTTTTAAAACAACTTGCAAGTTGTATCCTTAGGCCAAGGGGTGGTCAATTGAAAAATATAACACTTATGCCAATACTTAGTAAATTTCAACAATTAAGGCTTGAGAGGAAGATATTGAAACAACCAATAACATGCTCAACTGAAGTGATGACTGAAGACAACCAACTGCATACTGCCACAACTATCATTTACTAAAAATAGTAAATAAAATGAAATGCTACAAAAGCCAAGCCCATGAAACCCTAATTTCCACCTCATTCCAGTCTACGGGTTCCAGAATAGACTGAAGAATGCCAATGCTGATCACTGATGAGAAGGGGACATTACATCTTCAAACCACAAAATCTAAGATTGTCCTCTAGTTATCCAATGCCCTAAGCCTCAACTCAAGTAGCCTACTTGCTATTCTTTGCCTCAAAAAAATGGGGATGGCTGACTATGGTGAGCAATAAAAGGCATTTCCATAACTTTGGAGCCAAAGGTGTTGGTCCTCAAATGTTGGCTATTGGGACTTAGGTTTCAAAGCCTAATAAGATGAAAGATGTGGTTGATTCTCAACCCATATAGGAATCGTCATAGGTGGCACACAAGCCTCACTTTAATAGAACACTATTTCCTACTAGCATTCTTTCATCATAACTGGTTACTTGGCCATCTTCTTCTCCCACCTCTTGTTGTTCTCATACTTCGTCTTGTGAGATAGAGGAAGGTGAGTTCATGCTAGATAAGAAGACATTTGCTGGGTTTCAATCTCCAAATATGACAACACTCATAGAGGACTTTTTGAAGAACAACTATGGAGCTCTTGATGAGCTCGATGAAGATGGCATGCTCCTCGATTCCCATCTTCCATGCATTTTATTTCATGGAATCTTCAAGGTCCTATTGACCCCAGAAGGATACGCATCATGCGAGATGCTTGACAAAAATTTCCCAAACTCATGTCTTTTGTTTGTAGGAGTTGAAAATTGTAGGTTTTATGCTTTTTGCTGTTTTTCATGTCATATGGTCAAAAAGTCACTTTTTACATAGCGATCATGATGTTTATTGTGAAATACTTGCCACTTTCATTTCACCTAAGTGGTAGCAGCACACATTGGCTCATTAATGTAATCCCACTTATTGTGCTTTGTGGATCCTCTTTAATATAATAACCACTCACTTGGGGTTGTTAATATTTATGTTTCAAAATTCAAATCGTGTTGTTGAAAGATCCCAAGATCTCCTGCAAAACCAAAAGATGCCTTCCACAAGAGAGCAGCAAGAGCAAAATATTGCCTGATTATGGGCACAATGGATTATGAATAAACCCCTTATGATAAAATGTACATATGATGCCTTGCTTATATAGGCAAGGTTGAGAGATAGGACAAAATGAGATTGTGACAAGTGTCTTAATCCTATGCAATGAGACAACTAGTGATATGATAAGATAACATGACTACTAAAGACTTCTAGAAAAATTCCTAAAGCCCTAAGTAAACATGTGAACATGTGTGAAAAGGACCTACTAGGTGATCTAGTTAGGTAAAATACCTTGTTCACATCAACATTTGGGAATTGCTGCCACTTAAGTCATCCCTTATCACACTCAGGTGTGTATTCTTACCATGTCTACCACTTAAAACATTCATTTATCCTCAGGTGCATCTCTTAATCATGTATGCCACTGAACCTCTTGACATGGATACACCAGGCACACAATTAAGGGCTTTATGTGACTTGAATGGTCCTTTATCCTCTATAGGTATGCCATGCAGCCACCTTTGCCACTTAAGTGTTGCTCAAAGTCAAACTCTCCTAGATGCTTATTTTGCTCACTCATGACACTTGAACATTGACATAACCTGCAGGCACACCTTTTTGTCATCTATGTCACTTAAAGACTGATTGTATGCACATAGGTACGAGTTTTAGTCATCCTTCTCCCTTGAAACACATTTCCTCATACTCAGGTGCACCATTCACTCTCGCTTGCCATGAAAAGGTTGTCATGCCTAGCCCAGGTGCATGTGCTATGTCATTGTTAGCTACCATTCCTATGATCTTGCCATTAGGGACCCTGACATTTAAAACCTAGGGGTGCATATGGAGAGGGTTTGTCACTTAAAGATGAATGAATGTTCTCAGGCATGCCCTTTACTTGCATCCACCTCTAAAATGGTGACAAACCTATCCAAAGCACGTGCTTTCTTCATCTTTGTCACTTGAATCTCCTTGTGTTAGGTGCTCCAACATGATCTATTCACTTCCACAAGAACATATCAAGCTTTTTCTTTTATTGGACTGCCCATTGTTTCCTGTTCACACATGACCTCAGCAACGGACAAGACAAACTTATGATGACCATACTTGAGACAAGGACAAACCTTAAAGAGATAATCATGACATTCAGTTCTAATCTGCAACCATTTTGACAAGCAAAGGCAGCAAAACACAAGAAAACAACCTTCCAAAGATGAGTTTTGTAGGGGTGTAACACAGCCAAGATTGAGGTTGATATTCTTTAATGTCTCTTATTCTCTTATTCTTCTGAGGAAGATGAAGGAGATGCCCTGGAGTTCCACCAAGTTGATTTCCAGTTATAGTCTCTTCAAGATTGTCTTTTTATTGCTTTATGAGATTAGTTATTATATTACTTTGTCAATTTTAGATGTTGTGATTCGAGGTCTCGATTATATGCTTATATGTTTTTCAGTAGCTGTTTGCTTCTGTTGTCACTACCATGCCCATTATTGGGATTTTCTAATTGCCTTATGGTAAATTTATCCTCAATTGGCCATTTTTTATGAAAATACAGGGTAGGGGTCCTCAATAGAAGCCTTGTTTATGTATCCAAAAAGAAGGGAAACAATGTCCTCAAGATGAAATCCCAATGATAGAACAGGCATCTTAACAAAGCAAAGGTGCACATGTCATTCGAGCAACTTAGAGAAAATATTGAACAGTCTAGCAGTGAATGATACTATGAAACTATTATCTTGGCATATAAAAGACATCCAAGCTAAGACAAGAATACTTAATTTAAAAGAATATCTACCAAATCACGTATTTGATATGATTGTGCTTCTTGAAGAGACTAAATGCTGTTCTTCACAGTTTGATTAACAAATTATGGTCCCAATCTTTTAGTATTAGGAAATTCATGGGGGCTTGGAATACTGTCAAATAATAATAAGTTTAGTTTGATAATTAAAGACAATTAAGTATGTAATCTGACAAGTCTGTTCGATAGCCATGAAATACATTAAAAAACATCTAGGGTTTTGTTTTCACTCTTGCCAAGTCTAAAATCCCCAAGCTAGGATGACCTCTCAGATTGGACGAAAAACAATAAGAAACTGTCCTTTTTTTTTCTTCAGGGTTAATAAACAGCCATTTACTATAGTGAGCAAAAAGAGGAAAGAATCAAATAAAAAATTGATTTTTAGTCAGTGATGATGTGCATTATCCAAATTCATTCCCTCTAGCAATACGTGAGCTCAGATCGAATATTCAAACCTCCAAGGTAAAGAACTTAACTTAAAGTTTAAACATACTTATTATATCTGACAATGCATAAAGGAAACTCAAGTCACTTGTCTTTAGTGGAAGACAGTTAAAATACAAATGACATTGATTTGGGTCTCAACAAATATCTTGACTGAAAAGGACAACATGCCCAATTCAACCGATAGAATGATAATGATAGGTACTCATTTCTACCTTATCATAGGCTGAATACCAAAAAATCAGTCACCCCTCTGTGTTTTTTGGAACAAATAACAAAGGATATGAAGTAGCACCACTAAACCTCGGGGGTTCAATCTATATTTTATGGTAAAATTCAATTCTTGTAGCAGTCTCAATTTTGTATGTGCTTCAGCATCTTCTAGTCTATTCGGGTTCCTTGGTTTTCTATCATAAGGATATAGAAAATTAATTGTCTTACAGCTATAGTATCAAAGCCAAATAACTAAAAAAGTTTTAATCGTTCATTACAAAGATATCAAGTTGCAATCAGGCTTTTACCTAGAATGGCATAAACTCTTGCATGATTATATATTCCAAATTTGATAAGAGTAATTCATTCTTGTTTTGATTTTGCAGAGCCCTTTTAGGTAGTGTGAGCAGTTATTGTGTTCATCACGCAAAATGCCCAGTTCTTGTTGTTAGGAAGCCCTCTTAATGTAACAAAGTATATAGATGGATAAATGCAGCTGTTGTCTATGAATTGAACGGTTGATGTTAAAACTTGAAGATTCTTTGTAATTAAGCGTGCATAGAAAAATTGTCTATTCTGATGAGGAAGAGGAACGTTCTCTCAAACCTCTTTAAATAAGTGGAATGAAGTTTATTACAGTGTAAGTAGGAACTTATTTTGAATATGTAAGCGAATGTATTCTAGAGTTTTTCAAATATTTTGTTGATTTGATTTTGTGGTAAATAAAAATAAATTTGAAACCTGAATTTCTTGAAAGTTTTTAATTCAGTGTCAATATAACAAGGAGATATATGTAAGTGACACATCTTAGAGTTTTTCCAAATATTTTTCTGATTTGATTTTATGGCATATAAAATTAAATTTGAAACTTTTCTTGAAAAGTTTCTTATTCAATGTTAATATAACAAGAAAGATATTTCAGTACAGTTTAGAATATAATATTTATATGATTATTTAGAAAAAAAATATCTATTTTGATGAGGAAGAGAAGGATTCTCTTGAACCTCTTTAAATAAGTGGAATGATGTTTATTATTGTCAAGAGATTGTAATCTACCCATTAGTGTAAGTGGGAACTTATTTTGAATATGTAAGTGAACATATCCTAGAGTTTTTCAAAATATTTTTCTGATTTGATTTTATGGTATATAAAATTAAATTTGAAACCTGATTGTTTTGAGAGTTCCTTATAGTGTTAATATAAGAAGAAAGATATTTTAGAACACTTTAGAATATAATATCTATGTGATTATTAAAAGAAACATGCATTATAACATTCCATATGTACACATACTCGTTTCCACCACATAAGGGCTTTCTTTCCATAACATCTATACTTCATTATAGATACATATATTTCTTTTGTTTGTCACATAATTTTTTTGCCTATAGCACCAACACATATGCATCTAATAAGTTTTAAAGTGACATTTTTTTTGGGTACAAATCAATATTCAAAATACAAGAGAATTAAAAGATTGGATTGACCAAGCTTGCATTGAGAATTCAAATTTGTATGTGTTAAAAGAGAATGTATGCAGTGGGCATATTTGTCTTTGTATATTAAGAGAAATTTTAATGTTTAGTAAAATTGTTCCAACCCCTTGTATGGTCCCAACCTCTAAGCCACAATTTGCCTCATTAAAACAAATAGTTTTAGTCAAATGCATAAATTGTTTTTATCTTCTAGTTTCCATTTTAAGTGTGTATCATGGCTTTGCTCACCTTGTCATTTGGCATGTTCATAATCTTGCATTCATGTTATAGATTAAGTTCGACTACTTGTTGTTCTTATGATAATTACTTATATAGAGGTTATTGAAGTCTTAAATTGGATTCTTGATTCGATCAAATAGATATATGGATTTTGCATAAAGATTGGTTTTATTTTTCTTTCTTTATTGTTTAAATTCTACCTTCCCCCATAAAGTGAGTCTAAAAAAGATTAAGTTAAGTTGCTTGTTGTTCTTATGATAATTACCTATATAGAGGTTATTGAAGTCTTAAAGTGTATTCTTGATTTGATTGAATAGATATATAGATTTTGCATAAAGATTGGTTTTATTTTTCTTTCTTTATTGTTTAAATTCTACCTCCCCCTATAAAGTGAGTCTAAAAAGGTTCATTGTTTGAGTTTCTAGTATAATACTAACTAAATAGTAGAGTAGGAGGCCACACAAAATGTCATGTCCCCACAATTGAAATACCAATCCTAGGCCGGCTCCTTGAAAACAAAAAATAAACTAAATTAAAGCCAACTTCATTGTGTTGGCCAACTTAGACCCTACATGCTCACGTGGAAGATAGCAAATTAATCATTTATTATTGTCAAGGCTGACTCATGAAGACATTCCTAAATCCTTGTTATTGCTAGACAACTGAATTTGCCATATGAATTAAATTGATGTTCAAGGAGGCCGACTCCCCCACGTCGCCACACTTTGAGTAGGACTAAATAAAAATATAATTAAATGGCTTTATATTAGGCCAACCTCCCTTAAAGAGCACCTCTCTTAGAATAGGCGTTTCCATTGTGAAAGGTCATGTCTCTTGAGTGAAGAGACATATGAGGGATATTAATAGAAGAGGAAGTAGAAGGTTAAAGTGGCATAAAGGGGAGTCAAAAGAAATTAAGAGCAAATCTAGTAAAAACATCAATAAAGAATAATGAGTAAATAAAGAAACACAATGAACATCTTTTGAGCAGAAATATATGTGACAGATGTGCAAGTAGATAGCAAGCAGAGGAAGAGCGGATGAAGAATAGACTTAGAGCAGATATGAGTATATATATATATGCAGATTTGAAAAGGGAATTAATAAGGAAATTGTTGACGGGTGTTATATGACCGCACCAACACAAAATAAAGTTTCCAATGGTCACTGTATCCTCTCTCAATCAAAATCTTATGCATGCTAAAATTGCGAAAGATCATGCATTCAACTCCAAGGTTCCTTTATGCAGTGGACGTAGACTCAGTTGGCTTGATGTGATTTGCTGGTATTTCAAGGGGACTTACGTAATTGTTCACTCCAGAGAAAGGGGTTTTCAAAGATTTAGAAGATTTATCAATGAAGTTCAAGTTTCCTAAACTAACCAGAAAGTGCGGAATTTGAATGGCTGCAAGGATTAGAAAATGCTATGATCTATCCTAGGTGCGGGACGTGGGGATCAAATTTTGCAAACTTCAACCAAGCTCTATTTTGCCTCACCTTGGACAGCTTCCACGGAACTGGTGCAATCTTCAAAGGAGTAACTAGAGGTATTCAGATCACAACTTAACATGAAGATACCATCACAACGACACATACCAACATATAAATCATAATCGAAGTTAAGTCCAAACTGTTCCAGTTGACCACGCAAGGCGAACTCACCATCAATGAGCCCACTAGTGGTATGGATTAACAAAGCTTGTTTAATTCAACCACCACATTCCACAACTATCTACGTGCATGAATTAAAATTTGCTTTACTCTATTTAAGCTTTACTTTAAGATCCTAAGCGAATTGGAAGGACGAAGAAGTCTCGCTAGCTACCCACAACAAAAGATAAAACCACAAGCAATTATAACTCTTTTTATTCCATTTGAAAACTTTCCTTCCTCTTCAATCTATGCTATGCTATCAATCTATGCTCTTTATTCCTCTATATCTACCAACTCCTAGCTATCTCTCTATCTTCCTATATTCTATTCTCTAATGTACAAATGAGGGGGGATGCCCCTTTTATAGTTGGCCAATTCCAACAGATGACTCAGATTCAATTACAATCAAGGGCCCAGATTGAGTCACATAAGCCCTAGTCAAGATTTTTCCCTAAAAACTACTAGAAAGTGGAGGAGTGGGGTAATAACCTTTGACCACTATGAGCATTTAATGTCCACTATCCTCAAGAAGATTCTCATCCAGAAACGCGTTCCCATTGTCCTTCTCTTTGACTGCGAACTTGATCAATCTGATCATCTCAGCCTCTACTTCTTGAACTAATATGGCAGACACGTTCTCAATCTAAACTTCCAAGATGACTACTTCTTTCTCCTGTTTGATGGTGATTTTCCTTCTTGCTACCAGTACATCTTGGGTTGTGCAAAGTATGCTAGAGAACATTTTCTGGGTCATTGTCGGAGAAGGACTTCACACTTAAGAAGAATTCCTCTACTTTGTTCTTCAATCCGTCCTGCTGTCAATCTTTAACATTGAAGTTTTTGTTCATTCCTCCTCCTTAGCCTTGAGAACATTTTAGTGCTTGAGGATGATCTTTAACGCTTGGGCCTTCATCTTTTCCTCAATTCCTGTTCTTGAAGGATTTTCTTGTCCTAGACTCGACCATTTCTTCCTTGCCACCTGCCTCCCTGAGTTGGGCGCATATTATATCTTTGTGGAGAAATTTCAACACTTAGCTGTTTCTTTCAACATCTCCCTTCATGGTTTGGGCGCAAATGAGACATCATGGAGGAATTTCAAACATGTAACTTTCCCCCTTCCAAGGTTGTAATATTGTTCTGGAGTACTTGCTCCATCACCTCAAGTCATCATGCTTTTGGTCCCGGTGTTCATCCTGCAAAACAAACAAAAAGAAGAGCATCAAAACACTTATAGTATAAATTCACTTCTCTTACCTAATCTCCATGTTCTGATTTCCAAGGTTCGATTGATTTCTAGATTTGATAAAATTCATCATTTTTCTCTTGCCTCCTTCATAACTTTTCATCATGGGCGCATTTAAGGGGTCTTGGAGAATTTCCTTGGAGAATTTCCACACCTTAGAAAATTTTCATGTTAACTCACTCCTCCTTGGGCGCATATTGCCCTTGGTGTTCTCATCTTCAATTCTTGCCTTAGAAGCTTCTTGTATGTCATGCCCCTTAGGCACATTTTCAATCTTCTTGGAGCGAATTTCAATGCTTGTGTGTCTTGTTTCATGCCTTAGGCATACTTGGGGGGGATCATGTTCTATTTTCCCTTAGAAAAATTTTCAACCAACATATTATCCCCTTGGGCGCTTTTAGCTATTTGTGCTAGGGCACATTTGACTCCTTGTGCTTTCCTTTTTGATGCCTTAGAAACTTTTTGATCAACTCATTCCTCATGGGCCCATTTAGGAGGTTGTAGTTTCACTTTTGCCTTAGGCAAATTTTCTATCCCACACATTCTCTTCCTTGGGCGCATTTTACCCCTTATTCTTCAAATTTCCAGCCTTAGAAACTTTTATCCAACTTCTTCTTCTCAAGGGCGCATTTGGGGGCTATTACTTTGATTTTCTATGCCTTAGGAAATCTCTTCATAAGTTTCCTCCTCCCGGGGCGCATTTATGAGGTTGGTAGTTTCATTTTGATGCCTTAGAAAAATCTTCCCACCTCTTCTCCCTTGGGCGCATTATAGGGGTGTTGCTTTCATTTTAATGCCTTAGAAACTTTTTGATGCCACCTTACTCATACCTTGGGCGCATATGACCCCTTGAGGTTTGATTTCCAATGCCTTAGAAAAAAATTCAGCCACCCTGCTACCTTGGGCACATATGGAGGGGTGTTTCTTTCATTTTAATGCCTTAGAAACTTTTTGATGCCACCTTACTCATACCTTGGGCGCATATGACCCCTTGAGGTTTGATTTCCAATGCCTCAAAAAAAATTTCAGCCGCCTTGCTACCTTGGGTGCATATGGAGGGGTCTACTTCCATTTTTCATGCCTTAGATATTTCTTGCATCTCTTCTCAACTTGGGCGCATTTTGGGGGGCCTACTTTTATTTTCCATCACTTAGAAATATTCATACCACCTTGATTCTCCTAGGGTGCATTTAGGGGGTGGTAGTTTCATTTTGATGCCTTAGAAACTTTTCTCACCCAACCTCTTCCTTGGGCGCATTTTACCCCTTGTTCTTCATGTTGAGGGCGCATTCCAAAGGGGGAGCTTCAAGTTGAGGGCACATTTGGAAGGGGGTTCTTCAAGTTGAGGGCACATTTGGAAGGGGGTCCTTCCATTTTCATGACTTAGAAAATTCTCAAACCTCCTTGTTCATCATGGGCGCATTTCCACTCCAGAGCTCTTAAAACTCATGCCTTAGACAAATTTGTGCTTTCCTATCTCCCACCTTGGCGTATCTGAGCACTTAGCTTATTTTCAAGTTGCTCACCCTCACTTTCTATTTTTAGTAACTTCTAAAGCCATTGCATTTTTCATTGATTTCTCAACCTTTCCCAAACTTGAAATTCGTTCACCCTGACCCTCGTGGCATGACCGACCTATTCACACCTGCCTTTCGTGCTCCCCTGCTATTTTTAGTCCTGCTCTAGAAGTGACTTACTATAAATACTAAGTATGCAGATTACGCGGAAATTTTACCAGTAGGTTCCTTGAAAGATGTTGATCGCAATGGGATACATCCGTTTTTCATTTTTCTCAAATTTTGCCCCTCATTTTAGGCACCAAAGTTGGAAACCCTAATTTCATTTGCATGTGCCTCTATTGACCTTCGTTCAACTCTGTTTCTGTTTTGAACTGCTCTACTCCTGAAACTGAAGATCTGGGACTGTTGGAGTAAACTTGCTAAAAATAGTAAGTGCCTGAATAAGTGATCAACTGATTGTCAGACTTGGTTGCATGTCACATTGCCCTAGAGATCTCAAAAAACCCAAAAAAACCTAGAAAACTGGCTTGCATGCGCGGTACCTGCTAAAAATAGAAAGTCATCACCTTGACTTGCATGTTACACCATTGCAAAACTCTCGAAAAACCCAAAAAGACTATCCTGACATGCATTGAAAAATCCTACATGCAAACCCTAAAATTACTCCCGAAGCCAGAACTGCTAAAAATAGAAAGTTGTCTGAATTCAATGAAATTTTAATGGGAGCCCACCTGAAGCTTCTTGAACGTAGTGCCAAGCTCAGATTTCAATTTGCTCACCTAAATTAACCCCAAACTAGGCCTAAAGGATAAACCCTAATCTGATAAAAATGCACTCTAGCCAACACTCCAAATTAGGCCAAAAGATAGGCACATCCCCAGAAAGATGGAAGGAACCAAGAGAGATAGCTGCAAAACAACCCAAAACCAAAGCCAAAAGACCCGAATGGGACAAAAATTAGGGGGTCCCCATTTTGAATGGGGTGATGTGTGAAAAGGTCACAACAAAAACATGAATATTTTCTAAGTATAAGGGGAGAATTAAGAAGAGGAAAGCATTGATATATACAACGAATAAGGATAGAGATAGGAGTATGCTCTGAGTGCAACAATAGATACATTAATGTGATATCTTAGTTGTGGAGGAGGAAATATGTGGAAAGAAAGAGTTGGCTCAAGAAGAGATAAGGGAAGATAAATGATAAATCAATAAGGGAAGTAAGTTTAATATATATATATATATATGATTTAATGTGATATCTTAGATGTGGAGGGGGAAATATGTGGAAAGAAAGAGTTGGCTCAAGAAGAGATAAGGGAAGATAAATGATAAATCAATAAGGGAAGTAAGTTGAATATATATATATATATATATATATATATATATATATATATATATATGATTAAGCAATGAAATGCTTGTAGCAATTACCGAGCCTTATAAGTAATTATGGTACTTTAATATGAATGATAGATTCTTATCTATTTGATCTGCACTAACGATATACTTTGAGTGTTAAGAATAGATCATTGATTTTTAGGAAGACACACTTCATTGAATAGAGGAAGACACTAATGCACAATAGGTCTAAAAGGGAACTCGTGCGATCCATCACAACAGATAGTTATATCAAAAATATATACATATTCAAGAGTATATAAGAAATATATACATAATCAGGAGTAAATAAGATATAACCTATATTTAGGTGTATTTTTTCCATTCATTATCTCACATCTGTATAAATATTGCCATGCATAATAGAGGAATATTTAATGTGTGATTTCTTATGATAGAATAGAAGATATGTACTACTGTTTGGAACCCACCTTGTAGGAAGGGCCTGGGGTGTAAGCAAAAGGGGTAAATGAGGCGAATAGGTAGCCAACCAGAGGGCCCTACATAGAGAGCCAAGTTACCCACTTATGGCCCCCACCCAACTCCCCAAGGTGGCAAGTGTCTTTAGGGGCTGAGACATTGATGGGGAAAGAAGGTACAAGTCGCCAAGGGGGAGGGTTGTGGTATACACCCTCTTTGGCTTGGCATATGGCTTCAGGTAGACCCATCATGTCCCTTCTCCCAAATTCCTAATATGTTTGCATTGTTGATAATCTATGGATGTGATGCAATTGTCTAACCCTAACAAGCATGTATACATATTTGCATATATTGTTCATGTGGTGAATGCAGGATTCCAATCCAAGATTACATCATTAAAGAGATTTATTTAATAAGGTGAAATTGTAACCCTAATTTGTTGCATTTTGTGATCAATAGGCGAATTCTAGGGCAAATCAGGATAGGGACATTACAGTGGTATCAGAGCATCTTTCCTGCCATCCTGTGTATACTTCATGTATTAGATGTATCCACGTGTATGCTTCATGCTTCTTGTGTATACTTCCTGTATTATGTGTATTCACGTGTATGTTTCATGCTTCATGTATTACTTGTATTCACGTATATGCTTCATGCTTCCTATGTATACTTCATGTATGATGTGTATTCACGTGTATGCTTCATGCTTCCTATGTATGCTTCATGTATTACTTGTATTCACGTGTATGCTTCATGCTTCATGTGTATACTTTATGTATTACATGTATTCATGTGAATACATTGCATACCTTGTATTCAAGTTTATACTTTGTGGTTTATGTGTATTCAAGTGTATACCTTGTGACTTATGTGTATTCAAGTGTATACTTTGTAGCTTATGTGTATTCAAGTGTAAACCTTGAGACTTACGTGCATTCAAGTGTATACTTTGTTGATGTAGGAGCATCCGGGTTCATAGGTGATCCTGCATTGCCCAAAAAAAATATTTTCTTTTCTCAATTTTTGTGTGCATTTTTTGTTTGACTTGGTGTTCTTGGCATTTCTCAACATTACAAAACATCTCATTTGTTCAAATTTGCAAATTGGAGTTTCCACATTTACACAATTTCGCTTGCTGGGAAATTTTTTACAAAAAAACTTATTTTTCAAAGTTGGTGAAGGCTGAAGAAAAATCCTTTGCGGGGAATAATATTAAAGGTGTTTCACTCATATTGGTGAAGGTTTCATGGAAAAATTCCTCACAGTTTGAGAGATATTAATATGTTGGTGATTTTACGACATTTTTAATTTTTGAAGATTTGTAAATGTTGGTGCAAATTTATTTTAAGGGAAGATTAAGGAGGTCATTATACACATCTTGGAAAGTTTTCACACAAAATAGAGCTTTTGGAAAATAGTTATGGAAAAAGTCATTTTTCAGCCTTCCTGGTGCGCTTTGTTGAAGTTGCATATAAGAATTTAAAAAAAAATTATGTATGCAGACTCAAAGGTATTATTGGAGGGATTTTAATTGTTTTAATATTAATATTTTGATATATCAATTTGGTTGGAGTCATTTTCATTCTAAGTGCTACATACAACAAGAGAAATAAAAGGTTTTCAAAGACCCTTCAATGCCTCATACGGGAATTTGAAAAGAAGTTGCAAATTGAGAAGCTAATAAAAAGAAAATGTTCTTGCAGATTTGAAGTAGATTTCTCCTAGGGAAATTGAGAGATCTTAGCCCATGAGAGGGGCTTGTGAAGGAAATTTGTTGTGAGAGTGTGAGAGGAAAGAGATGAGTCTTTTTGTAGAGTTTGAGAGGCCATGAGAGGTCAAGTTTGTTGCAGATTTTTATGATGAGATGTTTTATATAATTTGTTGTTGATTTCAATAAAAGGAAGCATGTGTGTTATTTGCAATCTATTTGAAATCTATTTTTGTGAATTGTGAGTGTGTGTGTTTGGTAGAGGGAGTTGGTGTCAGAGCTAGTGGTCTTCAGCATGTGGACAGAGCGTCGAATGTGAGGCAGTCTACACAAGGACTTGCGGGTGAAGAGTGAAGTGGTGAATATTGTCTGAGGAGCTCGAAAGGATTGTTGCAGGTGTGTGAAGAGTCCTGAACAATTGAGAGCTGAAGAAATTGATGTGGTTGTAGATTGAGAGAGCATTGAAAGTGTCTGATGAAATGCCAAAGAAGAGGAGTATGAGTTTGGCCTTGGGTAAGGCTTTAAAAATTTCTTTTATTGAGAGGATAGAGAGAATGTTGGAGGAAGAATGTTGGGAGATATCCAAGAGATTAGATGCCTTGGAGGAGAATAGAAGGAAAGAAAAAAGAAGAGAAAAGAAGATGGGAAAAAGTGAGTCATAGAATTTTCGTAATTTTATTTTATGTGTAGGAAAGAATGATGAAAAAGAAGATGTGAGAATAGTGTCTGAAAATGAAGATGATGAAGATGTTACAACAGTGATTGAGAAAGTGAAAGAAGTGAGAAGCGAAGAGAAGAATGTAGAAGAGGTTGCCAAAAAAGAGAACAATGAAGATGCAACTATGGAACTTGAAGTTGCAGCGATGGAGTGTGAAGATGTTGCAACAAATAGAAAAGACAGAGATGATTTGTTGTTGAAAATGTCAGTGATAGAAGAATGGATGGAAAAGATTGGCATTGCATCAAAGGGTGAAGAAGGAAAAGTCTTAGTTGATGCTAATGAGGCGAATGAAATTCCAACAGTAAGTTTTCTTGCATTTTGTGATGATGTTTATTTGTTTACAATAGTAAGAGTAGAAGAGGATGTAGAAAAAGAAGAGTTGAATGCAGAGAAGCAGATGGATGTATTCCACTTAGATTTATATACACATGCTACAGTAGGTGACATAGATGAGACATGTGGGAAATAGGGATTTTGGTGGAGGAGGTTGGATAATGGTGGGTTGGATACCACAAAAGAGGAGAGGAGAGGAGAGAGTATTTGGAGGAGGAGGTCGGTTTATGGTGGAATAAATTCCACAAAGGTAAGGAGAGGTGATGTGTAGATTTGTTGGAGATGAAAGGTGATTGTTCCAGCGAAATGCTGGAAGAGGAGGAAGAAAAAGCTAATGGAGGTATTTGTTTCAACGATGGAGTTCACTGTAGGTTGTTTACAACCTAAAAGGGTAATTCTATTATCTCACTCCATTTTGTGAGCCCAAGCTCACAAAATCTTCTTACTCGGCGTGTTTGATGCAGGAGCATCCAAGTTCATAGGTGACCATGCTGCATCGCCCAAAAAAAATCATTTTCTTTTCTCAAATTTGCTGTGCATTTTTGGTTTAACATAGTGTTCTTGGAATTTCTCAGCATTACAAAACATCTCATTTGTTCAAATTTGCAAATTGGAGTTTCTACACTTACACAATTTCGCTTGCTAGGAATTTTTTTTTTAAATATATATTTTTCAAAGTTGGTGAAGGCTGAAGAAAAATCCTTTGAGGGGAATAATATTAAAGGCAATTCACTCATATTGGTGAAGGTTTCATGGAAAAATTCCTCACAGTTTGAGAGATATTAATATGTTGGTGATTTTACAACATTTTTAATTTTTGAAGATTTGTAAATGTTGGTACAAATTCCTTTTAAGGGAAGCTTAAGGAGGTCATTATACACATCTTGGAAAGTTTTCACACAAAATAGAGCTTTTGAAAAATAGTTATGGAAAAAGTCATTTTTCAGCCTTCCTGGTGCGCTTTGCTGAAGTTGCATATAAGAATTTAAAAAAAAATTATGTATGCAGAATCAAAGGTATTATTGGAGGGATTTTAATTGTTTTAATATTAATATTTTGATATATCAATTTGGTTGGAGTCATTTTCATTCTAAGTGCTACATACATCAAGAGAAATGAAAGGTTTTCAAAGACCCTTCAATGCCTCATACAAGAATTTGAAAAGAAGTTGCAGATTGGAGAAGCTAATAAAAAGAAAATGTTGTTGTAAATTTGAAATAGATTTCTCCCAGGGAAATTGAGAGATTTCAGCCCATGAGAGGGGCTTGTGAAGGAAATTTGTTGTGAGAGTGTGAGAGGAAAGAGATGAGTCTTTTTGTAGAGTTTGAGAGGCCATGCGAGGCCAAGTGTGTTGCAGATTTTTATGATGAGATATTTTATGTAATTTGTTGTTGATTTCAATAAAAGGAAGCATGTGTGTTATTTGCAATCTATTTGAAATCTATTATTTTGAATTGTGAGTGTGTGTTTGGTAGAGGGAGTCCCATTTGCATCATTTGTGACTTATGTGAATTCAAGTATATGCCTTGTGACTTACATGTATTCAAGTGTATACCTTGTGACTTATGTGTGTTCATGTGTATACCCTGTGTCTTACTTGTATTCATGTGTATATCTTGCGACTTGTGTGCATTCATACTTTGCAAATTATGTGTATTTATGGGTATACTTTGTGATCCGCATGTATTCTGGTATATCCTTCATGACTTATGTGTATTTATGTGCATGCTTCACATCTTATATGTATTTATGTGTCTGTCACATGCATGCTACATGTATCAAGTATATCCATGTGTTTGCTTCATACCAAAAGTGTTTTCAGTAAAGGTGTTTATGATTACCTTATGAAAATGTTAAAACTTTGTCTGTCAAAATGCTTCTTGAGTTGAGAAACACTAACAAACTAACGTATCTAAAACTAAATGATTATTAGTACATCCAAATGCAATAATGAAGAATTGTAACTATTTATTGTCAAGGATGGGGACTCCCTTTTAATAAATGGACATAAATGAATAAATCTGTCTACCAGATTCACCCCACCACCAACGTATGCCAAAAATCAATAAGACTGAAACAGTTACAGAACATGATTATACACGATTCTCAAATATTAAATAGTCAAGATCATAATTTGTTAAGGTACAACTTTCACGAAAACAATTAGGATTCAATAAACATATTCCTAACAACATAAGGTATTTGTTTTATGATAAGCATTATCACAAGGTATACTTGTACCTACATAACATAGCTATTCCATGGTTTCTATTGCAACTAGGGAAAAGAGAATAATATCACTTATAGTGCATCACCATATTTCCCTTGCTTTGAAGGGGAAAGAAGACCAACATTAGTACATCACCATTAAGATCATAGACGTGTGGCATGCTTCTAATCTCTTAATTTAAGGAAAACCGTTCTTCTCGATGAGAGAGTCCTACATCTGTGATTAGGATAAAAGATATCAATATAAATTTGATACAAATCAAGTTACATTATGGGCCCATAACCCACAAATGCCAAGATCATTTTCACCATTCAACCTAGGGATAAATTGATATGATTTAATAAATAGGTACTTTCCCAAGATATGAAAATTTTGGTACCAAACATGGAGATATGACAAAGAAGAGTGATAACCTCCAATTGAATTAGAGGATGGAGCACAAAATGGATAATTATAAGTGCTAAACTATTGTACAAATTTGTACTTTAGTAGTAAATACTTATGGAAATGACAATTGTTTACTAAAATACTATGAGCTCCTCCTTAGAAATGAACTTGCCTCAAACCTTGTTTGAATGAAACACGCTTTAAATAAGGGAAGTTATCATTCAAACATCTAGGTCCTTTACACAAATGCAAAAGTGATTTGGCACAAAGGAGTGGGATCTTGATATTCACAACATTCCCACAATCCATCATGATTTTGACAAAGGGTAATGAAGAGGTTGTACCATTGCCTAGGATCCTTGCGATGATAAAATAAGAGAAAACTTGTCTTAAGTAACAAAATCTTGCCAATTCCCAAAAATCTCAATTCTGTTGTTGAGAGATATTGGGAATTAACAATACATAAGACAATATGTTGTTCTCATCTTTAGAGGATGGCATTAACCTTATTAGTAGTAAATCGAGAAAAATAATACTAATAGTTACTCTCCAAGGACATAGGGTCAAACATAACCAAAACCATCATCACTTGGTTTAGAATTTCCAATTCCTATCAAAGCTAATGTCATCACAAAAGGAGCAATATTTAGTTGCAATTCTTAGTTTGTGATTGCTTAAGGACAAGCAATCTTGGGCAAGGTGGATTGTCATGCCCCCACAATTGTAATACCAATCTTGGGCCGACTCCTTGAAAACAAAAAATAAATTAAATTAAAGTCAACTTCATTGTGTTGGCCAACTAAGACCCTACATGCTCATGTGAAATATAGCAAATTAAGCATTTATTATTGTCAGGTATGACTCATGAAGAAATTCCTAAATCCCTATTATTGCTAGCCGACTACATTTTCCATATGAATTAAATTAATATTCAAGGAGGCCGACTCCCCCAAGACGTTGCCACACTTTGAGTAGGACTAAATAAAATATAATTAAATGGATTTATATTAGGCCAACCTCCCTTAAAGAGTGCCTCTCTTAGAATAGGTGTTTCCATTGTGAAAGGTCATGTCTCTTGAGTGAAGAGACATATGAGGGATGCTAATAGAAGAGGAAGTAGAAGGTTAAAGCAACATAAAGGGGAATCAAAAGAAAATAAGAGTAGATCTAGTAAAAATATCAATAAAGAAGAATGAGTAAATAAGGAAACACAATGAACATCTTCTGAGTAGAAATATATGTGATAGATGTGCAAGTAAATAACAAGCATAGGAAGAGCAGTTGAAGAACAGACTTAGAGCAGATATGAGTATATATATATATATATATGAAGATTTTAAAAGGGAATTAATAAAGAAATATGAATATTTTCTAAGGGGAGAAATAAGAAGAGGAAAGCACTTATATATACATCGAATAAGGATAGCGATAGGAGTATTCTCTGAGTGCAACAACAGATACATTAATGTGATATCTTAGATGTGGAGGAGGAAATATGTAGAAAGAAAGAGTTGGCTCAAGAAGAGATAGGGGAAGATAAATGATAAATCAATAAGGGAAGTAAGTTGAATTCACACACACATGATTAAGCAATAATAATGCTTGTGGCAATTACCAAGCCTTATAAGTAATTATGGTACTTTAATATGAATGATAGATTCTTATCTGCTTGATCTACACTAACGATATACTCTGAGTGTTAAGAAAAAATCATTGATTCTTAGGAAGACACGCTTTAATGAATAGAGGAAGACACTAAAGCATAGCAGGTCTAAAAGGGAACATGTGCGGTCCAACACAACAGACTCTTAATGTGGTCCCCCGCACATCTATCATTCGATAGATGGCCCTTCCCTTCGATGAAGAGATTGGTAGAGTAACCGATAACGACAACCAACTGAGCATAGTGTTGTGTCCTACATAACTAGATCCTTTAGTAACATGAAATTCTCAAACTAGTATGTAATATGGGATCACGGTGAGCTGATAGTGTAGTATCAAGCATCACATAGTCTAAGTGGATGTCATACATTGCACTACTTTGGCCAAAGTGTTTCATTTAGTATGTTCTACTAAGGGTCATTTGTTATGTACACTATTCAGGGCCGATTTGACTTAGGGTTATCTTACACTACGCATAGGTATTGTCCTTCAATTGATAATCTGTATCCGAGACTAACCTACAACATACTAAACTACTCGAAATGAATCTACTTAGAAAGTAAGTACACAAGTTCCCTCCCATACTAGAATACTATCCTAGGAGTAACACAAGCTTTTTCGAGTTAAACAAATAACTTAGTTGGTTGAAATTCAAGTGACTCTTGCATTCACTCAAACCTAGTAAATAATAACTAATGCAGACAACATTCTCCTATTATGGAGATCTTACAAACATTGTATAACATAGCTAGAATACATCATTTTTCCTTTCTCAGAAGACAAACATATTCACTTCCTATGCACATATAGAAAATACAATTCAAGCAGCATAACAATTCTTGTAAATAAATAGTAAAAGAATATCCCATGCCTGTATTTGCTTTTCCCAAAGTGATGGCAGTGCAACCTTCATCTATAGCTCAATCTAGCTTCTCAAATCAATTCCCAACACTTGACAACTTTTCCTCACAAACTCCACTCTTCTCACACACACAAAATTAGATATAATGAACTGGTAAAACTTAAATGTAATAACCAGCAAAGGCGCAATCCTTTGGTATGATACACCTCCCTCAATGGTATTAATGAACTATCAGAAATGTAAATACTGACTGCAAATTATGTTCACTCTAAAATGTGAAGAATGAACATGAAATAATTGCTCAAGATGATACACAAATGAGGAATAAGGCAATCACATGATAATTCTAAATTGGTAATGAGAACACAAAAGATGATAACAATGATAAAATAGATACGATTCAAGAGAGTTGGGAGACTATTTATAGAGAACCCAGCTCCCCAAACTCCCTACAACCATGGCATGTAAATTGACACCACTACCATTTTGAATTATTCGACCTGGAGGTGGCACCAAATTAAGTCTATACTCAGCAATAAACATGATGAATCGACTTCCAAATTTTCCAGCATAAAGAAGACTATTTCAAAAGCACATGGAGGAATTCGTAATTTTTTGCCAAATCAACACCTACAAAAAACTGGTAACAAAGGTGGCGCCAAAGTTGTGAGATGGCGGGATTTACATAAGCTGAGAAGAATTCAATCATATTTCATTAACACATACCTAGTATCAACTATTTTTTGGGTTGAGTCAATAAAAGTCATTTACTACGTTGAATTTAGTCAAGCTTTTGATATCGACTTGGTCAAAGATTCAAAACGCATTTTATTGTTTCCTTCTTGCATGTTCAATAGCAGGTGATGTGCGATTTCCCTCAGAGTCGTATGTGATTCAAAGTTTTAATTCCATCATATTAACTATATCGGCATATAAATGCCAAAGTTTATATGCGTGAATTGAAGTCTTCATAAAATTGACTCATTTATTAAATCCGAATAATTCGATTTCCAAAGTTGAGAATAGTATGTAATATATATATTATTATATATATATATATACCTTAGTATAAATATATATATATATGTATGTATTAATATAACTATAATATATATATTTCATATTTAATATATACATACATACATATATATATATATATATATACATATATATATATATATATATATTATATTTTTTATTAAATAAAATATATAATATTTATATTACAAATGATTTGTACAAAAATGTGAAACATTTTAGAAATGTTCAATAAATATACCTTAAAGATTATTTATTTATAAATTTATATGGAAGAATAAAACTTGGATGGACAACTGCAAGACTTATAGATAGGCATGCACAAATGTCTTTACAAAATAATTCTAAATAAAATATTTCTTCACATGTCTTGACAACCATAATTACAATATTATTAGGATTACACTTTTCATGATTGCTTAATGTAAGAGTTAGTTTAGAATTCTCTATACCATGAAATATTTGATTGTAGATGTAGCCACCCAAGTTATAGGAGCTTCAATGAAAGCACAAGAGAAATCAAATAAGAGAGAATAATGCTAGTGCTCTATCAAAGGATGCAAGTATTCAATGAGAATAAGTTAATAATACAAAGAGAAATTTGTGTTTATATATCTACCAAGGTGAGACATAATATTTCATAAGATTATGATAGGTGTTATAAGCTACATTGATGAAGATACAATCCAAAATATAATAGAAAAAAATGAAAAAAATAATGTAAAGACAAATATGCCTCCTCCAAATACTACTCAAAGGTCTCCATACCAATGCCAAAGTGTGACAAATGATAATGTAGAGAAGGAATAATAAGGCGTAAAGGTTCCCCCACAACATCTGAAGAATATGATACAATTCCATAAGAGCTAACATCAAAGACAAGATGAATATCCTCAATAGTATGCTCCAAGTCTACAAGTTTGGACTCACAAAATAAATCTACAATGTCAAGTAATCATCCCAAGTAGTTGTATATGCAAGATAATGAACAAATTGTTGTACCAAATAATTAGAATTCATGGATGTAGCAATACTAGTCTCATTAGAAGTAATAGGAGATGGAGATAAGAACTAAATGCATGAAATTCAACTACATTGTTAATCCCTCAATGATACATCCACATAAGATGCCTAAGTGTGAGCATCAAATGAATCTGATAATGTTGGATTACTAGATTCCTTAGCCTCAAGATTTTGACTCATAGATGAAGAAGATGAACCCTCTAAATCTAGATTAGGATTCATATAGATTGAAGTCTCAATGATAGTATTTGGAGGAGGAGAAGGAGCATTTGTAGAAGTCTCTATGTCATCATGACAATCAAGCTCTTCCCATTTAGCAAGCATTACAACTATTTTTTGATCATACATGATTGAAAAAAAAAAAAATTCAACAAGACAATACACAACAAGATCCTCTGGGAATGGAGGCTCATTTGAGTCTTTGTGCATCTCTTAGAGTGTGGCCCAAATATCACAAGGGCACTCAATGCCAAGAGTGTTTGTTGGGTGTCAATGTCAATACTACAACCAACTACTCCTAAGATATGGTCAATCTTAAAATCCCACATAATTTTCTTTCAATATGATGATGTAGATTTAAGAACTAGCCCATGGAGATAGGGAAAAATATGAAACCAATTGCAATATGTCAAGATTTCATCTCACCAAGACTTATAGTTCCATCTGTCTAATCTAATTACAACAAAGTGTCTTTTAATGGACATGATAAACTCCTCAATTTTAGTCACACAATAGACCAATCAAGGGTGTCAATAATAGTCATGGATATCTTTTTTGGTTACAACTACATATAAATTTCTTCTAAAGATTAGCATAAAGTAACTTTTAGGAATCCTTGGGGTTCCTTTTGTTATTAGGTCATTTCATTTGGGTTAAAAAATGTTGTCGGCTACCTATCAAAGAGATATGATAGTAATATTCCATGAAATATACATGAAATCATAGAATATTATGTAGATGACATCTTGAGTAAATAAAAAGAATGGATGAAAACATACATCTCCTCTAGAGAATCTTTCAATGGCTACAAGAATGCAAGGTATGCCTCAACTTGAAGAAATGAGTCTTGGGGCTTCATTAGGTAAGATAATAAGCTTAAATGTCTCTAGACATAGCATAGAGATGGATCCCACTAAAGTTGTAATGATCATTGAAATCTCTCAACCAAGAAATCTTAAGAAATTCCACAAACTCCAAGAAATATTTAGGTTATCCATAGGTTCATTGCACATCTAGCCAATAAATATTAGCCATTGTCCTATCCTCTCAAGAAAAGTACTATCTTTCATGGGGACGAGTCTTGTTAAATTAAAGTCCTTTGGCCAAATTAAAGAATACCCTTCTGTGCCACCTTTATTGATGGAACCCATGGCAAAAAAATTAAATTATTATTTTACATCTCCACTATAGTCACCTGGGGAGCACTTCTACCACATCATGATGAATAGGGACATAAATGAGAAATCTACTATATATCAACAAAATATTGGCACCATATATGAACTCCACCACATAGCTTTGAAAAAATTATGCTTGGACATTATCTTCACCTCACAAAATCTCTAACACTACATGCTTAATCACCACATTCAAATTATTTCCTAAATTGACCCACTTAAGTATCTTATAGTAAGAACTTCCCAACAAGATGCATGGCTAAATAGTTCATGAAGTTTAGTGATTTAGGAAAATTGAGTATGTGGATTGCAAAGCAATCAAAGAATAGATTTTAACTAATTAGCTAGTCAAAGCATGATTATTCAACACTCATCCATTGATCTTAAACTTTCTTAATGATCCCATATTGACTCTCACCAATTCTCCACCTATAATCTCTACATTTTGTGTAGCCTCCCCTAGTCCATTATTTTCCCCTTCCTCCACCCTTCATTCCTTCTATCCCATAGCATACTTCTACTCCCTTGATTGAACCATCTTCTATCTCATAGCATACTTCTATTCCCTTGACCAAACCATCTTACCCACCCCATGCTTGACCTGGACCCAAACATAGAGTGTCATCCCATTCATTTCACCTTCCCTATAATCCTAATAATCTCACATTGTCCTAGCTCCCTTTATTCTCTCACATTTATTACTTACCCATACTTCTTCTCCCTCTACCATTGCTTGTATCATGTGTAATGTCCCTTATATAATTTCTATGGATTCTTCTTTTTCCTTTATAGATTAGGATGTCAAGTTAGGTTAAAAGAGCAACTCTAGTTATTGATTATGCTAGTATTTTAAGAGTGGATAACATGATAATCAAAATAATATCAATGTTTTGATTGCAAATTCTAAAAACCGAAGTCTGATATGGTAATTAGTTCAAAAATGATAATTTGACAAGGAGAAATAACTGCTATTTCAAATTGATTACTCTAAAACCAAGCGATCTACAATATAACATAAATCATGGTACCAAAATGGTTATTGTTTTTATATGATCCTTCAATACATGCGGTTGTTGATTATGATATTGATGTCATTTTGCTATCTTAGATGATAACACTATGCTCATATGAGTCTGTGTTGTATCAAATGTATGTAATCATATCATGTGTCTAAGGTATGGATAGGTTGAGGCTCTTTGAGAGAACTTAGATCTATTGCTAATATATATATATATATATACACCAAATTTCATCCATGTTGATTACTCATGTTTCTTATCTTATTTATATGCTATATTTCCATGAAAGGAGACACCCTTTCACATGATCGCTTGATAAGGGACACATCCCTTTCTCTACTAGTTGCCACCTTTAGAACATAACTCATCGTTGCATTGTTTAATTTCTAACTTGGGTGATTTATATGCATATTCATTATTAAAAATTTATTAAATTCCTTTAGTTGGCCATATATTAATTTAATTCCTTAGATGGAGTTAGTTGTTTATCTTTTCCTCCTACGACAATCCCCCTGATCATTGTTCTCCACACCAATGCATAACTTCAAAGCCATTGTTCATGTGATTTCCATTAGTGAACGAGTGGGATATTACATCATTAATAACCTTTTTCTATCATTCCTCCTACACTTGATACTTCTAACATTTTTTGATCCTTTGTAGTGAGACCTTACTAGTCCCACCCTACTACCAACCCTAATGATATCTAAATCCTTTATCCCATAATTATCCCCTACTACCCCAATCTCCTCAGAAGCCCTAGTTTTCCTCCAAATGACCCTCACATGAGTTGACATATGCTACCTCCCCTTCTAGTAAAAGACTTCTATCCTTTTGACATTTCAATCTCTATCCCACCTTCTAGTGTTCTTGATATCATAGTGATCCCATCCACTCTTCTTAACACACTTTTTGAGAATTCCTTCCTACATTGCATGGATTCACTCTATCATGAACATAGAAATGGAGAAGAAAAGGGGAGGAGAGGACCAAATGAAAGAAGGAAGAGAAAGAACAAGAATGGCTTAATTTTCAAAAGGAAAACACTTAATAATGATGTGAACCTGGTAAACACAAATTGTGCATTTTATCATTATCAAAGGCTCAAGTGCAAAATAAATACAATAGCCATTAGGGATCAAAACTTTAAAATATCAAGGATTCAGACATAAATTTTCTCACACCAACTCATATGAGCTCAATATATTTATAGCTAAATCAGAAGAAAGAAGTGTAGGGAAAAGAAAGAAAGAATTTCATGGTCAACATCATGGCTTGCACCAAATGAGCATTAATTCTAATGACACGAAATTTCCTTGTACCAACATGCCACCTATCACAATCTTGGTCACTCCTCATGGCACTTGATTCTCTTTTGAAAGTTGGTGCATGCTACTACATTTGGTTGTTGGTGTTGGAAGATCATGTTTGAATTTGATATCAGAAGTTACATCTTGACTTATGTTAGCTATCACCTACAACAACTACCTTTGTATATTTAGGAGGGCTAGAGCCTTAATGGTGGCATAACCACTTGTGTCCTTAAGGTTAGATTTTGTGTTATCCTTGTCCCTACCTCATTAGGCACTCAAAGCTCTAAGTAGTCAATTTTACCTACAAATCCCCTAAAAAGGTATTAAAATTTCATTGATAGTAAATCAAATGCTTGATTGAACCTACACATACTTTAGAGTTTGTTGGCATGTGTAGTCCTTGCTTACTATTTATTTTAGAGAATAAAGGCTAAATTTGAATTAATTTTAAATTGAGGAACTCATGGGTATCCAAAATGGGACTTATCATCATGTAGGCTTGGCTCATCAAATAATTAGAACCATAGATCTTATACATTGAATGACCAAGAAACACCCACAAGCATTTCTGCTTAGGAATTGTCTTAGCTCTCACAAGCTATTAGATCTTTGATTGAATGGTTTATAGGGTGTTAAGTACAATACCACCTCCTCATGCTTCTTTCCATTGACAATCAATCGAAAGACAAAGTGGATCCACTTGAAATGCCATGTCATGACAAGGTGATCTTGTTATTGCATGGATCATGTAGGAAATTACCAATTGCTCAAAAGGATCAATGAAAATGTATATCATTGTTTGAAGGGGCCCACTATATTGTTGTGATTAAATGGTTAACCTAACGTGGACAAAATATAACATAATAATCCAAACAAAATAATAATACAAAAAATCAAGAGTAATTGTGAGCACCCCTCTCCCATTTCTCTCCAATCAAGCATCTTTCCATTTACTTGAAGTGTTCCTAACCTTTTATTTTTTAATTATTATCCATCTCCTCCTCTAACTTTCATATCATATATATGTTGATTTTATGAAAAACCATTCAATTAAATATCCATGTTATCATAAAATTAATCTTTGATAGATAATCCAATAACATATATAAAAAGTGATCTACATTGTACCCTATGCATATAATTTTATGAAGCCATTGTCATTGTCTATAATGCCAAATTCTCAAAACACAAGAAAAAAGCAAAAGAAATTTATAAAAACTGAAAATAAAACTTTACTGCTTCAATATTAGTTTAGGTATGACATGGTGCACATTATTATAGTGTAAACCTATTTTTTAGATCACTTCATTTAGTATCAATAATAATCTCTATAAAAATATTCTCCATGTTTAAAATCATGGAAATAATTCACATCTCTTACAACAATTTCTCTTGTAGAAATTGTGGAGATAAATTTATTGTAGTGTTGCAATCAACACATAGTTGGAGGTTCTTCACAACTCTAATAGTTGTTCTCAGGGGGCAATATCTAAAAAACCAAAAGCAATTGCAAGCCAACTTTTTTCCTATTATGATAGAGAAATAATTATTTTTCCTCCTTTTTCATATCACTAAGCAAATGTCTTGTATCTAGAAAATACCTTCTACCTTCATCTCCCAAGCCAATTTCTTCAACTTTGCAAAAATCTTCTATGTCTAAATATGATTTTTTTCCTACACAAAATGCATGTAACATTTTCTAGCTTTTAATCTAACTACATCTAGGGATCTTTTAATTCTTTTATCTTACATTAAACTCCTTATCATTTGAAGCTCACACCATTTGCCCACTTCTCTATAGATAGTTGATAAAGTCACATCATTTTTAGGATCCAAGTAATTAAAAAAATGTCCCTTTAAGATTGTAATCCCATGGAAGGGCTTCAAGAGCTATTTTTATGGAACATGGGATTCCATGAAGCAAAAAAAAATGATATAGGAGTTATTAGAAAAAAAAGTTAATAAATAGCAGGCCCTACTTTTTAATTTGTAATTTAAGTGGGTGCATTTGTGGTAGAGCTAGAAATTGTCCCCACTAGCTTAGGAAATTTTCTGCCACTTGTCAATTATTTAGATTTTTTAGATTCCTATGATTTTTTTTTGTCATTTTATAATTCTATATTTTGTTATACAAAATAATATAATTCATAGACCACCAACTTCACTAAATTTTTTAAAGCTTAAACTTTTAAACTTAAACGCCTTACAAAATTCATGAGACAATCCAATTTAAGATATTCCCAAAAAATTCAACACCACCAAGTAATCTTTTTAGGAAGCCCTCCATGAGACCGCAGTGCTTCATTAATTCAAATTTTTTGAAGGCATTCTTGAAAGAATCATTTTGCGCATATCCTACAATGACTGCATTCCATGAGGTCGCGTTTCTTTGAGGCATTCCATGAGATCACATTTCTTTGAGGCATTTTGTGAAACAGTTCACGCTTGAGGCATTTTGTCGAACAGTTCACGTGCATTGTCTATGCTTTCACTTTCTGCATACATGTCTACTGGAGAGCAGTAGCAACTACAACATCTGACAAAATTCCTCTATCCTTTATGCTTTGACGGATGCCCATATGCTGCTCCAAAGCTCTCATTTGGCACAGGCTAGGAGGATGCTGGTAAAGGTTGCAGAGACTGGCTTCCCCTGCAAATTGTATTTGCTTGAAAAACCTTTGAACAATCCATTTTGTAGATATCCTGCAATCGCCGCATTCCATGAAACCACATTTCTCTGAGGCATTCGGTCAAACAGCTCACGAGCCTTGTCTATGCTTCCACATTTTGAAAGCCATTCCAACTGCATCTGATAAAAAGATGCATATCCTTTATGCTTTTATGAAGAAAATGTCGCATCCACCAAACTTCCGCAGCAACACGGGAACAACTTTTGAATTTGAGTTTTTGTTTCTCTTATGCGCGGGAACTGCTGACTGTTGGAACTGCTAACCACTGACTGTAAAGGCGAGTGTCTACTGGAACGGAAATGGGATAAAGAACGGGACAGAAGTGGGCCCCAGCTGAGCCATCTAAGCGGTGAAGTGTGTGCTGGTTAAACCCAGCCGAATGAAAAAGTTCAATTGGAAGCGGAGCCGCCGATGAAAACAAGACGATGAGAATGAGGTGGGCAATCAGATGGTGAAGACATGCATATGCATTCACAGCGGTTCTCCAGTCCAGTTCCACCGCCAAATAGCTTAAGCTTTCTTTATTTTCAGTTTTTCAGTTTATTATATTTGAACTGTTGTTTTGTAATAAAAGATTCTTCTCCTAGTTATAACAGTAAGAATGAGTTGCAATCAATTTTTCTTCTGGTTTTTTGTTTGCTAATTCTCAGTATAGTATAATAGCATAAGTTTTAAAATGTTTAGATGTTTTTATCTTCACAAAGGAGGGACCTCATCCATTTCAATCAAAAATCGTGGATCTTCTTTAAAAATAAAATGTATCCTATTTATCTATCCTTGTAACACGTTATCTCATCATATCATTCAAGCTCGACATGAGCCGTTTAAATCTTATTTTACTATTATTTATTACTACTTTTGCAAACCATTTTTTGGTGATGGGATAGAACTCAACCCTCTGCAGTAGGATAATTCCATGGTTGAAAAATAATAAACCATTCTTTCTAGTAAGATATGGCTAAATCCAAGTTTGATGTGAACAAAAAATTCTTTAATATATGGACATAATATGCCTTAAATAATATTAGTCTGATCTTCAAATTAAAGTTGATTATTAGTGAAACTATTTATGAATTCATATTTACATGTCTTTAAACAAATTTATTTTCTATTTTTTGAGCAAAAGGGTATTGTAAACCTTGTAATTTGAAGATCAATTGTTAAATTATTCCTTAACTATATTGAAACTAGGCCATCAACTACACTAAATATATTCTAATTTTAGATTTCACTATTCCAATGGTTTCAACAACCCTTACCAAAGAATTGCATTGTTTTTGCAGTACCTTATTAGGCAGCTTCTTGATGTAAGACTGCAAGAAGATAGAGCATAATGAAAACAGTCCAGCAAAGAGCAACAAACACAAATATTACAAGCAGAAAGGACAAGTGTTTATAAGATTTTAGCAGAGATGATAACAAAGCCTTCACAAAGAAGAAGATGGATTTCCAAATTGTATACTTCAGGGATTAAGGTTTATTTTATCTTTATGAAAGGTGGTTTACATTTTAGTATTTTATCTTTATGAAAGGTGGTTTACATTTTAGTTTGTCTGCTTGTCCCCAGAGAACAATTGCACATAGGAATGGTTTGTCTTCCTATATCACAATTAGACGGCTTCTCGATGTAAAACTTAGCATGAACCTAATCACAAATATTAATATATTTTTTATTAAATTGAATGGAGAAATATTTTAAATTACTTATTATTGGAAACAACGCATTTAATAAATGCTATTCATACTTACTGGTGCAGGGCACCATGTAAATTTCATGCCTCCATGAGGCAACTTTGTAAATTTTGAACCTTGGTTGTATCTTGATTGTAATGAGGTCATATTTGGACCTTGTCTAAAGCATTTGAGTCATTTAATTAAGTTTCTAGGGGATTATGGAGTCAAGTTGTCAAAAAATGCAAAAAGTGGAATGTGAAGAGTCATTTTGTAAAGGAAAGGTTGTTGGTCGGTTGTAACTAAAGGGGCAGTTAGGAAAATATTTTAACATCTTTAAAAATCCTTGTGAAGGCGAGGAAGAGTAGAGAACATTGTATCTTGAAGAATTTTTTGAATAAAAGTACCATGTTTCTGTAGATACAGTGTTTTTCTTGTTGTTTTACAAGTACTGTATGGTTTGTACAACATTCTTAGGCTGTAATCTTAATTGGTTTTCATAGCACATTATGTTAGCTTCCTTTTGAAAGTGGTTTGAGGGAGTTTCATTAAGTTTGGAGTAATTGAGAGCATTTTTTCAAGAAACTGTTATGTAACCCTCATTTTAAGGGTTTGAGAGTCAAAAAATGAATAATCAGCCATTCCATCGATAGTAATCTTTGTAAATCAGTGGAATGGGTTAGTTTAGGATTTTTTTTTCAATTTGATTATGTTTGCAAGTGCAGGGGAAGGCAAGTTACTTGAGTTTTGTTGCTGCCCTAGTAAATTTTCATGATTTTTGAGCATGATGCATGGCTAGAAGTTAGGGTTTAAAGAAAAGACTTTGGAATAGAGTGGGAAATGGTTTAGATAGCATGTGCAGACCTATTATAAGGTTTTTGAAGCGTTGGAAAGGTGGTTTGAGGTTTGGAATAGTTAGTTTCAATAAACCCTCTTTTTGCGCATGCCTAAAATGGCCAAATCAAGGGTTTGGTGTTTTTGTGAGTTTATGGTTGTTTCCACTGATACAAGTTGGAGATTCTGAGGTTTTGTAGTTTGGTAAAGGTCTGCCAATAGATATTTGTGGTTGTGAGGTTGATTAGTTGATACATACTTTGGAAAATAAGGCTATTTGGAGCTTGTTGTTGCAGGACAATAATTTTTAAGGGCATTCTTTCCAAAACAACCTCATTTGAGTTTGAAGTATGTTTAATAGAGCCTTAATGGGTATTTGAAATTGTATTTTTTGTTTGGTGATTCAAACTAGTTGGATGGTTACACCCGATTTTGTTCATGTGGAATGCTACAAGCAATTTGGTCTCTTGGTGTGAGCAACGGAGGAATTGTAGAACCAATGTTTTAAGAGAGTCTTATTGGCTCAATCCTGTCATTTTCATGATTTAAACAAAGTGTTTTAGGGTCTGGTGAAGAGTTTGGAACTTGATTTTAGTTTTTGGTGTATTGGTAGCCTTGGAAACCATGTTTCTTTGAAGAGAGTTTGTGAGTTTTTTGGTTGAGCAATCAAATCTTTGTTTTGTATCTTTGGGAAACCTTTGAAGCCCACCATGCTCTGCATCACTTACAAAGATTGAAAACCAGATAAGAAATTAATTCCAACTTCCACATGCTTTCAACTTTCCCCTCTAGAAAATGAAGTAAAACTACTTTTGGTTACTTTCTCTTAATCACTTCATATATTTTTAAGATGATTACTATTATTTAAAATTTTCAAGAAATATTTGATTTGTGATTGTCACCAAGAAACATATTATGTATGAAAGCAATGTATAAAAGGCCTTATTAGTATATAAAGATATATTTTGTAAAAAAAATTGGTATACAAATTATGAATTTATTTTTCAAATATTTTAAGGTTATAATTAGATTTTAATATTGATTTTTTTTCAATGATTTAGTGAAGTTTAAAGTTAAAATCAAATTTTAAGTTAGATTTATATTGATATTTTTTAAGTTAATTATTATAAATTAATTATTAAATATTTATTATTAATAAAAAATATATGATTATTATTAAATAATATTATTAAAATATTACAAATGCAATTGCTACTAGCATACCTATATTTAGAAAAATCTATGTAAAATATGTCAAGAGATATCCTTCTCGAGGTGCCTATTTTAAATTAAATTTCCACCATATAAATACAATCGGCATCTCGGGAAGGATATTTCTCGACTTATTTTACATAGATTTTTCTAAATATAGATATGCTAGTCTTTAAAAATAAAATGTATCCTATTCATCTATCCTTGTAACATGTTATCTCATTATATCATTCAAGCTTGACATGAGTCATTTAAATCTTATTTTACTATTCTTTATTACTACTTTTGCAAACCATTTTTTGGTGATGGGATAGAACTCAATCCTCGACAGTAGGATAATTCCATGGTTGAAAAATAATCAACCATTCTTTCTAGTAAGATATGGCTAAATCCAAGTTTGATGTGAACAAAAAATTCTTTAATATATGGACATAATATGCCTTAAATAATATTAGTCTGATCTTCAAATTAAAGATGATTATTAGTGAAACTATTTATGAATTCATATTTACATTTCTTTAAACAAATTTATTTTCTATTCTTTGAGCCAAAAGGGTATTGTAAACCTTGTAATTTGAAGATCAATTGTTAAATTATTCCTTAACTATATTGAAACTAGGCCATCAACTCCACTAAATCTTTTTAAAAGAATATATTTTGCATCAATATACTTGAGGTCCCAAAATTTTATTGTTGCAGCCCTTAGGCTACCCAACCATCTATTTAGTATTTAATAATCTCATATCAAATCAATGAGATTTATAGGAAAATTTGGATATTTTGCTTCATTGTCTAGTCTTGGAATGACTATGGTTACAATGAATTCGAAGATTATTTTCCCCTTTTATCCATTCAAGTGTGAAATCATATCTTTAAATAAATTTGAAATACCATCTTGCAATCTCTTTTCCCCTTTTATCCATTCAATTGTGAGATCATATCTAATAAATTTGAAATACCATCTTGCAATCTCACCTTGGACAATATATTTATTGAGCTTCTTTTTAATTAGATTTTTCATTTTCTAACTATAAGTTTTTTATTAGAAAAAGCAACTTTTGAAGGTGCCCTGAAACCCTTTACAACAAAGAGAAGCTGTAAAAAATACTAAAGCACTAAGACCTACAACCCACAAAAAACAAAAAGCTGACTAAAGATAAAATTAGAAAACCCTTCAGCAGCCCAACAAAAAAACATCAGCAACAAGGTTGACTAATCAAAAGCAACAACAAAGTTACAACATTTTATCAAGAACATTGGTTGAGGCCATATTTTCATCAATGACCCCCTCGTGCATCTCAACCACATCCTTCAGCTCATCAAACGAAATTGTAGCCCTTTTCTTTGTCTTTCTCCTCATTCTCAAGCATGGACTAGCATCCAAATTCTTCTCCACACCAGGCCCAATATTCTCAATCTTCTCCTCCAAGTTCATGCGGTTAACTTCCTCAATGGCCTTCTCATGTTCTCCCAAATCCAAAGACTTACCAGTCCACTTTAAAGCTTTCTCATTTAAAATAGAGAGACCCTTAGCACTAGATTTCAAGGATTTGTTACTAATACTAACAACAGTCTACAAATCATCACTAATCTTGTTGATTCTTTCCTCCATATTAAAAAACCCCTCAATAATATTTTGGATAGCCATTTCCAGGGAGATTATCCTATCCTCATGAATTTTACCAAGTCTATCAACATCAACAGTAAGTCTATCAAGGATTTCATTCATAGTCTTAACCTTACCTTTAATCCACCATTCCTTTTGGCTGCCACACACTAACACAACACAGACGTCTTTCCAATTTTTAAGCTGGACGTTGAGCTCCTTCACTTTTGAGAAAAGCCACTTCACAGGTGAAAGCAAATTGCGAGTTTCGTCCTCCGCCATTCTACAAAACAGGTCCATGTTAATTTCATCCCAATTGACCAATGGTGCAGCATGAGAACCAACATTGTCAACAGGATCCTCCTGAGCCCCCTCTCTGTCCTCCAAATCCTCAACAAGGGAATCCTCCACTTCAATAACCTCCACTTTTACATAGTACTTATTAGGCATATTCACCAAGTCTACCAGAATTTCAAGCCGCTCAGCCTTCACATCACTCCCCTTAACTTGCTCAACACCACTAAGGGAATCTAAATTAGCCTGGTTAGGGCTAGCCCCCTTGGAACACACCATACCCACATTTTCCTACTCAGTACCCTCCATAGGATGCTTGATACCCTCAAGGCCATCACTCAAGACATGTTTAACATTAGGAACAGGGGACTTCTCCACATCTCTTGACTTGCCATCACCTAGGACATGTTTAACATCAGGAATAGGGGAATTCTCCACAACTCTAGAATCATTCACCTTCTGCTTGATAGTGTGCTTCTCTTTCCTGGGGCATTTTTGCTTCCCCTTCACATTCTTCTTCACCGAAGGCACCACGACTCTTGTCTAACTATATGTTCTAACAATGAGGTGTTTTGGTTTTGCAAAAATATTAGATTTTTTAAATTTTTTTACTACTAGAATTTCCTCATAAATATGGTATCTTCTCTTTATATATGTAAATGTTCTATATCTACATTAATAAATTTTGTTCTTCCCATCTAAATATTCCTACATAATCATAATAGACCATGTTTTTTCATATGCATCACTATATAAAATTAATGGTATGTACATGGCTATGGTATTTGGTGAGTAGCTATATTAAAAACTTCTTTTTGATTCTCTCGACTACATTTGTTTCTTTTTCATCCCAACCAAAGTTGTTTCCCTTTATTTTATCTTGGATTTATTTTCTATCTCTAGTCAAATATTCCTAAAAGGGAGACACATAACTCAAACAACCTAAAAGTTTGTGAATCTTTTTTTATCAATTAAGTTATCTTTAAATTCTTGAATCTGTTGTTGATGTGACGGTTGTAACTTTATTTTTCTAAAATCTAAATATAAACCCAAAGAAATTTTCAACTTTACTTATGACCATTTTTTGTTGATAAATAAAGTTCATTATCCTCAATAGCTACAAACAAGAGATACAAATGTTGTTGGTTCTCTAGAATTGTATTAGAAAAAATAATTACATCATCTATATATATAGCACAAAAATCCTTTAAGTGTCTTAAAGCTTGGTCCATTTGGTATTGAGAGTAGGGGTTGTACATAAACTAAATGAAATTACATTCCATACGAACCTTGAGGCATTGTGAAGTCTATCTTATACTTATCCTACTCCTTTATTTTTATCTACCAAAATCATGATCAGCAATTGAACTTGGAAAAAATATTGTTATTAATTGTGAACTTTTGATTAGATTGTTGCTAAAAGGAATAAAAAAATAATATCATTTAAAGGTTTATTATTTTTATTTGTTTTGTATCAAATGCTCTTAAGTAATAAAATAAAAATAACAATGTAATTATATATATAATAAATTGTTCTAAAATACTTTTAAGAAAAATGATTATAACAAAAAATTGAAGGGTTGTGTGTATACACATATATACATATATACATACATGCATATACATATATATACATATACTAATTTTAATAAGGGATTAAACATATGTAAAATTATGTTTATATTTTAATGAAAATGATTAATAAAAAAGGGAGGAAAGAGATTTTCATATATTTATAATATATGTATATCTACATATTAAATATATAAATATATATACTTTTAAAATATTATTGAACATTTTTGTATATTTATGTTAAACATTTTATGTATTTAAATGTTCAACCAAATCAAATGTTTTTATTATAATTGATAAAATAGATTTTGAAGGGCTCTTAGAACTTGTACAACAACTAGCATAAAAGTTGAACAATATTGAAATACAAATCAAGTTGCCTCATAACATTTCAATGAGACATAAAACCCAAATACATTGAAAAGTTGAACAATATCGAAATACAAATATATACAAACTGTTGAAATGAATGACACATTTAAAATTTGGTAAACAAAAAACAATTTCAAATTATAATTGATTGAAAAATAGTTGATTTCAAACCATTGGTAAGATATTCTCAACTAAAAGGATTAAAGTGAAATAATATTTTTTACTCCTTGAAAGGCCAATATTTTCTTTTAGAAGTGGCCTAAGGTCATCCAATTGTGATTTCTAAATTTTTTATAGAATAAAAAAATTTGTCTCCTCCAATTATATGGTCTAAGTCAAAGAATATGGTGATCCCAATATTCCAATATTGTATCTTAAAATATATTGTTCAAAAAGTGAAATAATATAAAAACATTGATTTGTTCAAACAAATTCAAAAGAATTATGCTCAAGATGAATTGAATCATGTATCAAAATAAATTGTTATAACTAATATATAATTTTGAAAAAAATGTCTTTTCATTTAAATTGTTTTATATTAATTGCCTACTTTTTTTTCAATATTTTTATTTTTTATTTTGAATTAAATTATATATATATACACATCTTGGGATCATAGTAACTAATTTGTAGGTCTTAATTTTATTATAAATCCATTTCATTTAATGATATTGACCAACTATTTTTTATCTATGCAATTAATGATGAATAGTATTTAATATTATTAAATGGAAATAGAACTTCTTATTTTAAGAAAGTTATACTTTCATGTAATTCTTTAATCTCAATACAAAATACTTCATTTTGCTTTTCAATATAAAAAATTATTCCAAGTCTAGATTCTTTGGAATAAGTCCTTAAATTATAAGTTTAGTCTATTCATAATAATATTCATAGATCATAATATCTATACTATTAATTAATAATATTTTAATTATAATAATATGTTATTCCAATTTTATATTTTAGATAATATGTTCAAATTAATTATAATTATATAGAAAAATGTTTTCAAGTTATTTAAACTAAAATTTTCTCTAGTCTAAAAGTAGGTCATGAGTCTAGATTATTAAAATTGTTACTTGGTATGAGAATATCAAGGATAGGGGACATTGTGTAATTAAAAATAAAGAATTTGTCAAAATTTAATATATACACAGTATGAATATCAACTAAAGAGCAAGACTAAATTTGAATGCCACTTTTATAGCTCTTATCCCTAAATTTTTCGATGCCTTGGCTATGAAAGACTATAGACTTATTAGCCTCTGTAACACGGTTTATAAAATTTTGGTGTTTATACTCAAAATAGTGCTTGGAAAAATGATAGCTCCTAATCAAAAAGGTTTTGTTCAGGGAAGAAACATTCTTGATGTTGTTATCTCTACTCATGAGATAATCCACTCTATGGAGCACTCAAAAAAACTTGGGATGGCCTTCAAAATTGACATCTCCAAGGCCTATGATAGGGTCTCCTAGCCTTTCCTCTTTGCTGTTCTTAAGAAGTATGGGATAGATGGAAGATTTTTAAAGATGATTTTGGCATGTGTCACTTCTCCTATGTATTTTGTTTTGGTTAATGGTGTCCCCCAAGGCTTCTTCTCTTGTGGTCGTGGTCTCAAGCAGGGGGATCCTCTTTCTCCATACTTGTTTATTATAGTTGTTGAATCCTTGGGAAGGAATATTCAAAGGTTGCTTGATGTGCAAGCTCTTAAAGGTATTAAGGTTGCTTCCTCTCTCAGGCTTGATTCCCATCAACAATTTGTTGATGACACCCTATTTTTTGGGGAAGCTTCGGTGGGGGAAGCAGGCGTATGGAAACATATTCTTAATGATTATGCTGATTTTTTTGGTCAATGCATTAACTATGATAAAAACAAAGTTTACTTTTTCAACACTGATCAATAGATAAGGGACAGAGTGAAAATAATTATGGGTTGTCAAGAAGCTGAGTTACCTGATACCTACCTGGGGCTCCCATTGTTTTCCAAGAGATTAGAAAATAATTACTGGAACCAATTATTAGAAAGGATTCAACATAAATTGGCAGGATGGAAGGGGAAGCTGCTAAGTTTGGCAAGTAAAATCCAACTCCTTAAAGCCTCTCTTCAGAATATTCTAGTGTATTATCTTTCTTTGTTTAAAATTCTCGCTCATATAGGGGAGAAGACAGAACAGATTCAAAGGAAATTTATGTGATCAAGAACAAAGGAAAAAAATAGACTATCTCTTGTCAGTTGGGATAAAGTATGCAGGACTAAAAGGTGTGGGGGGTTAGGAATGCAAAGAATTCATATGATAAACAAAGCCTTAACTGCAAAAATTGGCTGGAATCTTCTTGAAGGTTCTAAAGATTGGGTTAAATTTTTCCAAGCCAAGTACTTGAGAAACATGAATTCTGGCTATTTCATGTCTCAATTGGATCTTCCTCCTGGTTCTACCTTATGGAACCATCTTATCAGATTAAGGAATGTGTTGAAGTTGGGGGAAAGGAAGAGAATAGGGAATGGGATTATCAAGGATTTTTGGAAGGATCCTTGGATTGAGAATTCCACCCTATATACTTGTGAGGATTTGAATCCCCTAAAGTGTAGCCTCCTAAGAATTTGTGGCAAAAAGGTGAGTGATTATATAATATGGGAAGGGGAGGAACCAAAATGGAAGGATTTTGATGCCTTGTTAAGGAGAAATAATTTGTGGGGTCAAAGACAAGTGAACTGGGATCCTCTCCTCATCAACTTGCACAATTTGATTGGGGAGGCGAAGTGGTTTGATAGAGGTCGGGAGGATGAATGGCTTTAGAAAACTAGCTCCTCGGGTTGTTTCTCAATTAGAAAGACCTATGAATATTTGGAGAGGATCCAAGATGTTGTTCTTGATTCTTTCTGGAAAGTGTTGTGGCTTAAGAATATGATTCAAAAAATTAATTGTTTCTGGTGGACTACTTCCCATGGCAATATCCTCACCATTGATAACCTGGTTAAGAGAGGGTTCTAGCTGGTTAATTGGTGTCCCTTATGCAAAAAAGAGGAAGAATCGATAACTCATTTGTTCTTCCATTGTAATTATATGAGTGAAGTGTGGTCCAAGGTGTTCCAGTTGTTGTCTTTGGATTGGGTGTTTCCAAACTCTTTGAAGTTATTTATTGAAGGATGGTCTAACTGTCCTTTCTCTCATAATGTTATTGTGGATTTTTGGAATCAAGTTCCCCCTTTTGTTACTTGGGGGCTCTGGAAGGAGAGAAATAATATAATTTTTAGAGAAGTGGAGAGAAGCAGTGGGGAGGTGTTTCAGATAATTAGAACTCAAATTAAGGAAAATATTGAGGCAAGAAAAAATGGCTTCTCCAACTCCTGGTCGAACTACAAGGAGATGAGAATAAAACAAAATTGGGGTATAAGTAGAGACTTAACCAATCTGAACTGGTCTAAGATGCTTAATAGGATGGGTACTATCTAGATTCCTCCTCTGAAAGATTGGGTGAAGTGCAACTTTGACAGCTGCTCAAAAGGCAACCATGGTCAAGCTAGAGCAGGTGGCTTGGTGAGAAACCAGTTTGGCGACTGTATAATGGCTTTTGGAGTGAACCTTGGTATCTACTCTAACAATAAAGCTGAAGCTATGGCTGCTCTTGGCACCTTCAATTTTCTAAAGGAGTTGGGTTTCAAAAATGTAATCATCAAAGGGGCTCAAAGTTAATTGTGGGAATTTTAAATGATGTTGTTGCACCCCCATGGGAAATAAAAAATATTATAGACAGATGTAAACTAATCAAAAATTTCTCTACTATCTATCGGGTTCAACATCTGTATAGGGAAGGGAATAGCGCTGCTGACTGTGCTGCCAATGTGGCATTGGGGTTGGACACGGTGGACAAATGGAAATATGTTGCCACCTCTTAAAGATGTCATCCTCAATGAAAAGTTTGAAAATGAATATCAAAGGTGTATCTAAAAGATTAGATGTTGGTGGGACGGAAGGGTACAAAGTGGTGTTGTCAAGCTTTCCCAGTAATGATGGCTTAAGGTGTATGTGCACGTATAGGAGGATCCTTGAAGGAGATAATCTCATTAATTTCCCATTAAAGGGAATGATAAAAAATCACATGCCAATATTGGTTTTGATAAAGGTTGTCATTTCAATATGTGTCGAAAAGCCCTCTGTTAGTTATTCACATATTTCTATAGAGGGAAATGGCAAGAAATTAATTATGGTTGTTAATGCTTGCAAAATTCATAATGCTTTTTGGGCTCCGAGAAATGTGAAGTTGTCGTCCCTTAAAAGAAACTTCTTGAATTGCAAGTCTTTTGTGACTCTGTGTTTAGTTTGGGTTTTGAATGTTGGTTTCAGTAAGGGAAGAAAGCAATTTGTGAGAGAGAGCATGAAGTCTAACCAGTCTCTACTTAAGAACTTGTAGATGAGCAAGATGGGATGCTCGAGAAAAAGAACTGAACCGCCTAATTGCCAAGCATTGAAACAGAATGGCGACCTCTGGAGTATGTTTGAAAACGCAGGAATGGCACCCTTCTTTCAATCCCTTAAGGGCTATAATGAAAGTTTAACAGCAAAATTCACTAATTCTTGGAGGAGAGGTTGGGTTTCTATAGGAGCTGTGAAATTTGAGGTTACTTCTCGTTTCATAGCCGAGGCCATGGGGTTGTAGAATTTTGGTCTGAAGGTTGCTAAAAAAAGTGGAGCCGATTACCAAAGATTTGTGGATAATTTCCTGCATGAAGGAGAAAATCTCAAGCGGTTCTAGAATGGGTATGCAAGACTCGAACTTCCTCCTCCTTTTGCCCTTGTGAGTTTGTTTTTTATGTGTTATTTTACTCTTGAAGGTCGCTATATGTCAGTCCATGCTTATCAATTTCCTATTTTAAACCACATCAGACATGGGGAGTGCATAAGCCTACCATTTTACCTTATATCCTCTATGCAGCTAAATATTGAGAAAGGTGCTAACCCGCCACTCCATCAGGGCCTAATGCTTACTTTGTACAAATTTTCCCTTTCCCAAAATCCCCATGGCAATCCTCTTAATGCAAGAGTTGAGAACCTTGACTAGTCTGATGAGGACATTGTTGAACTGTGGAGGGTGGTTAACCCAGATGTTGTTGAACCCCTGGTTGTTGAACAACTTCCCTGCAACCCTCCTACTGTTGTTGTGAGATGTTTTCTTATCCCTGCTAAGAGCAACTCTCTGGTGGCTAATGTGTCAAACCCTTAAACCCCTCGGTCCCAGAAAAGTGAGGATTCAAAGAATGTTGACTTGCTGCTTTCTAGAGCTACCCTTGAAAAGAGAAAACACTCTCCCCTACTGCTTGAGCCCCCAAAATCCAATAAACCTAGAAGGGAGGTCAATCCTAGTGAAGTTAATCATATTTCTGAGGATGTGAATCAAAAGGAGAAGGTCAAGGAGAATTTACAGGGACAAGGGAGCGGCGATAGCAGTGGAAGAAGGTCCGCCAGGTTGGTGAAGGTGGCCTCAAAAGAGAAAAATGGGAAAGAAAAAGTGTCTGTGGAAGTGGAGGATATCCCGGGTTATGAGGAGTTCGAGGCTCAGAAAGATGATGATTCTGAAAATTACGATTTTGAGGAAACTGCCTATGATATGGGGGAAGAAGATTTGGAGGAGGAGGAAAAATATCTGGAAGAGGAGGAGCAAGTGGAGCCATCTGAGGAAAAGAATAAAACTGGGAACGAACAGGATGTTAGGCTTTCTGGTCCGGAGAATAAAAATGAAGAATTAAGTATTGATTTTTAGATTAACCTTTTTGCAAGTCCAATTCGAGGATATGGAAAAGTCTTTGGTTTCTCTGATGAGATTCACTAACAGGTTAATGAGACGTGTGATGCTAGGAGCGGCCCCGGGAGAAGCGAAGATAACCAAAAAATTGAAGAAGCAGGGGAAATCTGACACCCTCAAACTGCTGGATGAAACAAAGGGACCTAACTGGCATGAATATGCGGCTCTCTTAGCAGAGTATGGGGACCTGTTTAGGAAATCCAACTAATGGCTTGGTTTGCTATTTTCCTACTTTTTGATGGGTTTTTTGAATTATACCAATTTCTGGGACTGTTCGTTAATTCTCTATAAGATTTGGTGGAATAACATCTAGTATATTGTGGACTTAATTAATGGCCTTTGTAGTTCTATTTTAGTTGGTAGTAACTTGTTGTTTTTAATAGTTTTTGGCTGGACTATAGCGATGGTTTTAGTATTTGGGCCTATTTGCCATCTTGCAGTTGTTTTTTGGTTTGGTTGGTGGTGTTGTTTCCCACCTTGACTGTTCTTTTTTATCTGCTATTGTTCCATTGGATCAGGGCCCTTCCCTACTTATTCTATCAAAAACTAAAGAGCAAGATCTATGAGAAGCTAGAAGATAAAATATTTTAGGGTGGAGAAAAGATATATGTCAATATGTATACCCAAACCCTAATCAATGTATAACAAGTATGATTAACTCAAATATAAAAATAAATGATAAAATCAAAATAATATCATTATCTAAAATATACTAAAATCAATGAAGATAGAGCTCCAATGTCAAACTTTAAGGAGTACAATACCAAATGAGTTCACTAACATGTAAATTAAAATAACTTTTCTTTAAGTTTAAAATCTAAATTAATTCAATCAAAAATTCACATACATAAAAAAACATTGACTTATATTAATTCACGATGAATTATGAGAATTATTTTTTGATATTAAATGCTAAAATCATTAACATAAATGTAATGAATAAATGAGCTTACCTTTATGAGTAATGAACAAACAAACTCTAATGTTGGCATTGAAATTTATAAGCTTTTAGATAATAGTAAAAAAGGGATCATGGTAGTTTGTCACTCACTTTAGGCTATATTGTTTGCATATGGATCAAAAATTATTGTTTGCATATGGATCAAGTCCATGAATCTAGGTTATATTTACTCTTGACAAAATGATTTGGTAATCTACAAACCTATGCTTTCTAAGTTTTACTTGGTTTGCCTCTATTGCTTCTACCCTTTCTAGTATTTGGGATTAGTGATATTTAAAATGCCTTTTTTCACTAGACATTCACATTGCAATATGTAATAAGGAACTAAAGAATAAATCAATTTCTAGATGAGGTAAGGCATGTGGCATCTTTACACTAACTAAGTTTCTCTATGCTCACTAGCTTAGTGAGAAAATGTAACATTAACCAAGGTGTGAACTTTTTTAACACGACTCTTTCACCCAAGCATCTTGCAAATAAAGTTATTAAATATAAATATGCTTTGTATGAGCATGGTATATCAAGTTCTACACCAAACATATGGAACTCTAATTATTACATCCTGATATGTCTACACTCAAAGCCAATACTTGGACACAATTTTGTAACCACAATATTTCCTTACAAACAATTTTGTAACCACAATATTTCCTTACAAGCATGTGTTGCAACCATGTATTTATTTATTTAATGGAAAATGCGGCTATAGGTTGTTGCTTATTCATCTTATTGATAACTCCTCTGAAAAGTAAACAAAGTCATTTGTAGAATACATTTCCAAATTACCAACCTTATGCAATAATTTTAATTCCCTCACAAATATATGAAAATTCTTTTTACATAAGTATAATGCTCTCTACCAAGGTTAGACATAAATTTCCTATGAACTCTCACTCTTTGGGAAATGTTTGGTCTTGTACATATCATAGCATACAGGAAGCCACTTATAACACTAGTATATGGAACATTAAACATGTCCTCCAAATCATCATTTAAATTCAAACAATGTTCTAATAACAATTTAGTAGTGATAGGTAGAGAAATATTAATTGGATTATGGTTGTGGGTCACAAATCTTTGCAAGCTAGTTTAAACATATTTTTCTCTAATTGATCCAATACTTTCTTCCAACTCCATCTCTATTAATCTCCATATCTAGAATATATCATGTAACCACCAAATATTTCATGTAAAAGGTACCAAATAACTACAATTTGAGATCCCTAATCATTCATTTACTATTTTCAATGAAAAATATGTCATCAACATATAGGACAATGATTAGTATAATTATCAATTATTTTAAAAACAAAATAATCATATTCACTCCTAACAAACCTAGGATCCAATGTGAAAGCACCAGACTTTTGATGTCACATCCAAGGTGAATTCATTGGACCATACAATGATTATTTTGCACATGCAAACTAAGTTATCCTTCCCTTTTACCATAAAACCATCAAGCTATCCAATAAATATTTATTCCTCAAGTTTTCCCTTACAAAATTTAGTTTTAACATCTATTTTATCTACTTCTAAGTCATAAGCAACAACATGTAGTAGGAATATAATAGAAACTTTTGCAATATGAGAAAGAAAAATTACTAAAATCAACTCGACCTAAAATTACCATTTTCCCACTAATTATATCTTGTACCTTTCTAACTATCCATTTTCTTTGAATTTATTCTTAAATACTTACTTGCAACCTACGGCTTGTCTTCCCTAAGGCAAAACTAGATCCTAAGTCTTGCATCTATCCAAGGACATTATCTTGTCTTGTATGGAATTCAAGTATTATGCTCCTTTGAAAAATATTAGTTCATATATCTAGATTCATCATTAGTATCAATTAAGATAAATATGTAATTAAAATTTAGTGAGCTATACCTATCAATTAAGTTTTGTTGTTTTGTGGATCTTCTCATGGGTGTATTAAGAGGTTCCTATTCTTCTATTGAACTCTTTAAATATTAATCTTCCTCCTCTACATCCTCTTACTCAACCTAATACTCTTCCACTTATGCATCTTTATGCTTCTCTATTTTTGTTTCAAAACACATGGTTTTTTTCTTTTCTTTTGGTTGCACATAATCATACTTAACTCTAAATTCCCTAAAAATACTTGTCTAGAATTATACCACATTTAAGGTTAGAGAATTACATGGATTATACCCTTAACATAATAATCATAATCAATGAAAATATGTTAAAATTTAAATCAAAATTATATTATTTTTATTTGTACATGTGAAAAAAGGTCTCATAACTAAAAAAATATAAAAATAGAGGGTTTCTTACCTATCCACAATTCATAAAGTGTTTTATATATATTAGAACACAATGATCTACTAGTAAAATAGCAAGTAATACTATAGTCCTAGCCCAAAATCATTGATCTAATTGAGAACTACCCAACATACTTCTAACTCTATCCATTAATTTGTTTGTTCATACTCTTTACAATGTAATTTTATTGTACATAAACAAAATTATTTTCTATCTCACAATAATTGCATGTCTACAAAAGTCATCAAATTTTATAGAACAATATTACCCTCCATTATTTGACCTTAAAACTTTATTTTCCAATCCATCTAATTCAACAAGAATTTTAAAATTATTAAACATGTTAAAATCTTTAGATTTATACTTCAAAAAATAAATCCAGAGTATAATGTGAGCAATCATTGATAAAGAAAACATAATAACAAGATCTTCCAATACAAGTAATATCCACGTGAAAAAACGCATCACTATGACTGACTTCCATTAATCCATTTACTCAAGTGTTTCTAGAATTAAACTTTACCTCTTTAATTTCCAAGCACGTAGTGCTCACAAAAATCAAAATTTGTAGAATGAACGAATAAACCATCCACCATATTTTTATTAACTAGGTTCTTAAGCTCTTTTTCACTAATGTGACCCAACAAGTGGTGCCACAACATACATGAATTTGAGTTTCTAGTTACATAATTAAATTTATAGTAAGTAGATGCATAAATCTTGAACGAAGTTTGACATCAAAATTCCTTGGTTAGCACCAAATTCCCTTTAACAATCTGCAACCTCTAATGTCAAATGTGGCATGCACTTCAATATCATTTATTATAGAAACTAAAATAAAATTACATGCTAATTATGGAATGTGCAACACATCTGGGTGATCCCAGAATACAGGTTTACAGGGAAAACTTTAGTGGCAAATATTTTCCAATTGGCGAATTCTAGGAATCGGCCAAGTCAAAATTGGCGAATTCTCGCACCCAACAGGGTGTCCAAATCGCCTAAATTTTATGAACTATAAGTCCAATGCATATCCATTCACTAATGATTTTTTTAATGAGGCATATTTAAGCAACAAATTTTCCATTATCAAACTACGTGTTTCAATTGGACCGACTAATATTTTTGCTTGGAATCCCGAAAGCATTTAATAAAACACCTACATATTCACCAATACTATTAAAACAACATTGTAGCATGACCCATTTCGCCAACTAAAATTTACAAATAGTTGCTTGTGAAGACCCATTTCACCAATTAAAATTTATAAATAGTTGCTCATGAGGACCTATTTCGCCAATAACATTAAAAAATAATTACATTTGAGGACACATTTTGCCTTGAAAATTACAACGTATTGTTGTATAAGCACGCGAGATTCGCCAAATTTTTAATATACCATTTAAAAATCCCGTGAAATTTGCCAAATATGGAATCATGGATTGATATAAATACAATCAAAAGTGTCATTTATTCTTACACATTTTGTTCGGTTCTAAGGTTCTACTTCTCCATTCGGAAGTCAGCGAAAGCTGAAAACATAGACTTAAAAGGTGAGTGATCATTTCTTCATAGTGTTATTAGTTATAATAATAAGTTTTCTTTATCTCTTTTCCATTCTTGTTTCAACAAAGTGAACCTTAGAAGTTAGAACCAAACTCTGAAGTTTTGAAGTTTTTGAAACCTCCGACCCATCGAGTACTGAGTAGAAAGATGACCAAGAAAGACTTGCAACTCAACAAAGTGAACCATCAACCAAGTTGGGGAATCACGAAGTTATGAAAATTTAGAACTCCGCGACAAGGTTATATAACTCTGAGGACTAGCAACTAAGTTTAGGAAAAGCCAAATATTTTATATTGTATTCCATGGTATTGAATTTGATATGTGACTCTGCACCATATTTAAAGAAATTTTTTTATCACACTACTTATAAATTCCCATTGCATTTCCATTCACACAATCTTTGATAAATCACTGAAAGGAATATTATTAATCCATTCCTTGAACATAAATAAATACAATTGAAAGTGTCATTTATTCAGAAGTCAACCAAAGCCGAAAACGTAGACTTAAAGGTGAGTGATCATTTCTTCATAGTGTTATTAGTTATAATAATAAATTTTCTTTATCTCTTTTCCAATTCTTGCTTCAGTCTTAAAGATGATATTGAGTAGGGAATGGGATCTATATTATTATTCTCTATCCTTAAACAAGAAGACATTTTTTTCCATTTTTTATTCGAAGTGAGAGATGAATATGTCAAGCGAATTAGAGATCAATATGTCGAGTGACTCGAGCAACAAGGGTAAGGCTCATGTCGCTCCTCATGGTGGTGAAGAGACTCCTGTTGCTTCTCAGACTCCTTCCGTTCCTCAGGGTGGTAAGGCTCCTGCCACTCCTCAGACTCCTGCCGCTCCTCAAGGTGGTGAAGAGACTCCTGCCGCTCCTCGGGCTCCTCAGGGTGGTGAAGAGACTCTTTCCACTCCTCGGGCTCCTCAGGGTGGTGAAGAGACTCCTGCCACTCCTCAAGCTCCTTAGGGTGGTGAAGAGACTCCTGTCGCTCCTCAGGGTGGTGAATATATTGAGAAGCCATCAAAATGAAAAAAACTTAGATGTACCATATAGTCTTACTCTGGAATTTCCAAATCTTTTGATCCATCAGGTCAAGATGGAGCTACATCATCAACTCTTCCACCAAATATTGGTAGCATTCCCAATACCTCACCACCACCGGAAGGTCAAGTTGAGATTGTCATTTATTTAAATCAAAATGTATCAAATTAGGATAGCAATACCGTAGAAGATGTTCCAAGTGATACCCTGGGCCCGATTATCCAAAATGAGATAATTGACTTGGATGAGGATGATGATGTTGGTAGCAAGAAAAGGAAAAATAAACCAAAAAGGGGGCACGAGTGGGAAATGACAAGGAGTTTTCAACTTGGTTGGTTGTCAAAGTACCCATTCATTGAACCAATGGGGAAATCAAATGATATTGAAAATGAAAAATTGGCCAGATGTACGATTTTCACTTGGAAATATGGAAGAGACAAGATGTTGCAGCTAAAGATTGACACTATACAAAAGCATATCGGTAAAGTTTATGAAAAACAAATCATAGATAGAAAGGAACAATTAGTCGTACGATGGAAATCAAAGGAAGAATGTCTTCATGTTAGGTATTTCGCGGATTATGAAGTGCATCACCAAAAACTATTGAAGCTTGGTGCATGTAAAGGTACACTTGACGCTCAATTTGGGAAAGCAATGGAAGTAGCAAATCTGTCAAAAACTGTTCAGATGACTGTTGTTTTTCATATTTTTTCCAAAGGGTGTCCTATGATAGACTACCCAGAATATTGTGGTTTATTATCTTTTTTGAATGTTCCTCACTATCCCTACTCACATTGGTCAGTAAACGCTGGATGGGAATGGGAAAACTGGCTTGCTGCAATGGAAAAGGAAGATTTAAAGGTTAAAGTAAAAGAGTCAAATTTCATTGCATTATCTTTAGATGAAGTTACTGTGGTAGACAATACTTCTTGGGTCTGTATGCATTTGTATACTGTACAACAACATGTTCACCAAGCTCATCTTCTCTATGTTCATAAAATGAAGGACAGTTCAACATTGCAAAATATATTTGAACTAGTCAAGAAATCTTTAAATGAAATTGCAGGTATGGATGAGTTGACAATTGCCAAAAAGTTGGTGTGTGTAGAAGTTGATGGAGCTGTAGTGATGCAAGGTCAAAGGACCAGTGTTTTCACAAAGTTACAAACTACTTGTGCACCATACATGCTTGGCATTCACTGCATGGCCCACATAATGAATTTAGCATTCAAAATTGTAAGCAAGTTTCCTACAGTATCAAAAGTCAAAAATCTAGTCCACGAGATCCATGCATACTTCTATCGAAGTCCTAAACGTTTCATAGAATTTCAAAACTTTGCTGAGGGAGTAACACCAGGAAACAAGCTTCTCAAGGATGTCGATACCAGATGGATCTCTTTGCATGGACCAGCGCAACGAGTTCTTTCAGAATATCAATCCTTGATTGGAGTGATGTACGAGCATCGCAACATAGTAGACAAAGCTCCTGACCTCTTACATAGGTTAACCGATATAGAGACACTCTTGACTTTAACTAGTCTTCTCCCCATGCTGGATGTGATGAATGAGCTTGTGAAGAAATCCCAAGACAAAACTATGTATATTAATGAATATGCCAATCTACATAAACATACATGCTTGGCCCTCGATCATCTATATCTAGATCTAACACAAGATGGCCCAAATTATTTCATGTGGTGTAAAATTACTGATTTGAATGATCCTGATAATTATTTACAATTTAATGCAAGTGGGCACTTATGCATCTTTGTACGTGGATATGAGATACAAATTTACCAATGTAAGACAACCAGGTGCTCTACCAAAGAAGTAGTTGTTAACGCGGAAGATTTTCAAGGCATTGTTAAATTTGTTGGTGATAATTTGAAGGAAATTGCAAAATCTCTCTCCTCATAGATTTGTGAAATATTCCCTCGACATGAAATACTTGAAGCCATGAGTATTGTGTATCCTCAATTTTGGGCAAACTGAGATAACCCAACATATTTTTATTCTCAGGTAAAAATCTTGATTGAACAATTTTCGAAAACTGTAACATACAATGAGTAGAAAATATAAGGAACTTTAGATGAAGCTAAGCTTAGAAAACAATGTAGGAATTTTGCAATAGCTATGAAGGACCAGTATAAATCCATAGGCAAGGACAAGGCCTTTGAACCGGGATCAATAAAAAAGGTTTGGACAAACTTAGGTCAGAGTGAAATATTGTGTGGTTCGATATCAAAATATTTCAAACTTGCTAATTTATGTCAAATAATGATATTGGGGTCGGTGGAGGATGAGAGAGTTTTCAATACATTGGGGTTTTTGAAATTAAAGTTAAGAAACAAACTAGACAAGAATTTGGAAAATTGCTTGAGGATGAAAGGAACTGCGTATAATGTCATAAATTTTCCTTTTGAAAGGGCACTCGCAATCTGGAGGTCCACATGTGAAAGAAGAGGGACCGGGTTGTGCAACACTCCAATTCCAAAGGCTGGTACTGGTGGCACTGGCAGTGGCAATGGGACTCACATATGACATTGACAAAAATGACACAATGAATGTTGAATTTGAGACACAGTCCAAAGAAAATGAAGAGCAGACTTGGAATCAAATTCAAGACGACTTTTACTTTATCTGATGATGAACGTCAGTTTGAGGACCTTGACGCCATTTGGGAAATGGAAGAGAATTAGCAGCTTTTAGGTATTTATACTGCACTTCATGGATCAGTTTCCATTGTTCCATACTATAGTTGATGATATTTTATATTGTATTCAATGAAATTGTGAATCATTGCACTTCATGATATTTTATTTTATATTGCACTTAATGAATCATATTCCAAAGTCAAACTGTAGTTGATGATATTTTATGTTGTATTCCATGAAATTGTGATATTTTATATTTTATATTGTATTTTATATTTTATATTAGTCCATACATAGCATTCAATTAGGTGTCAGATGACAGCACCTTTGAAAGGAAAGATAAGTCAATAATATCACGTGGACACTGAAACTTGGAACCTTAGAACCAAAGTCTGAAGTTTCAAAAAATTTGAAACCTCCGACCTAGTGACCCACCGACTAGAAAGATGACCAAGAAAGACTTGCAACTCAAAAAAGTGAACCATCAACCAAGTTGGGGAATCGGGAAGTTATGACAATTTAGAAATCTGCGACAAGGTTATAAAACTCTGAGGACTAGCGACTAAGCCTATTTTGCTCCCTTATTTTGAGTCTATCATCTCTCCAGTTGGAACATTTTACATGAATTATTAATGAAATTTGATCAATGATCTTTCATTAATCTACTTTGTCATTAATATTATGCAATATGCATTGATGTGTGTTTTAATTATGGATTTGGTTTAATGAACCAGTTAAAGTACCTTGATTAAATCATTAAAGCATGAATTCATATAAATGTTTAGTGGATCTACTAAGTAGTCATGGAGATTGAGTATTGATGTGTGAATAGTATTAGTAGCATATTAACAATAGTATTAGTAGCATATACAACAATGAACATCAACAATCGTTTAAAGTGTATCTAGAAGTTGAAACCACTACCAGACTTTTTCTTCAAATGATATAATAAATAATACAAATAATTGAACATCAACATATTACTGAAGTTTGAATTTGAAGACAACTCTGCATAGAGCTAAGTTGGAACTTGGAAACTCATATTATCAAAAATTAATTCACTGCATCACCTTTTCTAGCAACTTCCACTCTTCAAGTGTTGGAATTGTCATTTGTTCTAATTGATGTTGTTTGACTTGAAGATATGTTAACAATTCATGATTCAAATTGGAACCTGTCTTGGATTCTTCAGTCAATTTTGCATTCAGGGTTAGCAATGGTTTGATAGAATCCAAATAGGTCAACACATCTGAGTTTTGAGGAAACTGGTCCAAATCAATCTTCCTTGCATCCTCCACCTTCTTTCTGAAATCATTCCATCCAACGAATTGCTCATTTGTGTCAAAAGCCTCTGGTAAACCAAGCTTTGTAAAGTTCCTTAACTTTTCATCCACCTTCTTCATCTTGTCTTCAGCCAAATGCAAATATTTCTCTGTTTCACGCATTCTCAAACACTTTTCAATGACAGATGACAACGTCATTGATGTAGCAAGCCGATTAGTAATCCCTTTTGATTTCAAAACATTGTCATTGGCTTTGTAGAATGTTTGTTGAATTTGATTTGTTGATTTCTCTAATGCCAGCACATTTTTGTTCTCCATTAAATATTTTTTGAGCTTCTTATGATGTTGTCTAATAGCATCAATCAATTGAAACATGTTACACAAATGATCAATCCCTTGCATTATTTCATCCCAGATCTTTTGTTTCGTATGCCTCATTGTTTCTCTACAAAATGAAGATAACTTATTTTGACAAGACTTAATTTCATTTTTTGCTTCCAGCAGCTCTGCCTCCAATCTTTCATTTCTTTTTCTCTCCTTCTCCAATTTTTGTTCCCACTGTGCATTTCCATTTGCAATGCTTAGTCTTAATTTTTTTGAAGTGGATTTTTCCTCATCATATTTCTTGTTGCTCTCATCTAGCCTTTGCTTTAGTTCATTCACTGCAGTCTCATTCTGCTTATCCTCTTTGCTTGTTAATGTAGAGGTAGATTTTTTAATTCTTTTTTCTAATTCATTGCTCTTGTTATTTGTTGCTTTCCTCTTTGCTTTCTCATTTTCTAGGTCTGCCTGTAACTTTTCAATTTGAGTCTGCAACCTTTTTTTCTCTATCTTGCTTTAGAAATGATGTGTACACCAATTCATTATTCTTCTTTGATACATTAATTTTGTCAGTATTTCTGAGTCCAGAAAAATCCAATTGAAAATTGTTCACCTCGAATTCAGATGGAGCCATTTGATTTGTTGGTTTGTTTTGAATTATGGGAACAAGAATTGTGTACTCCATGATTTCTTTACTTGTGTCAAATATGGGTAATACCATGGTTGTTGCAGGCTCTTAAGTTAGAGCAAATGCACTCTCCATCAGTTGCTTCTTTTCTTTTTTATTCAATTCTAATTTCTTTTTAAACTCTTCAATGTAATCAAAACTCGAGGATGCAGGAACAATGGAATGCTTGAATGGCGAAGGAATAGGAGTACATGCAATTGCTAATGATGTTGCAGCTAGACTAACTGGCATTGGGGGAGTTCCTGGAAATAACTCCTTTTTGGTGGATCCACTGATAGTGTGACTTGGAGTTGGACCTGTCAAAATCCTTTGCCTCTTCTGTATGCCTTGATCACCTGGTGTTTCTGTGGTATATTGTGTTGTCCTCTTGTGTGTAATTTATTGTTGTAGCACATGTTGACCACTACTAGTACTACTACCCATACCATTTCCACCAGAGGCAGTGCCAGTTGCACTAAGCCCTCCACCATGGGCATGTCCTAGTTGTGATTATGTCTGACCATGAGGATGAGGATTTGAACTTGAAGCTCTAACAAATTGACATGTATACCCTAGGTCTACTTTTTCACCTCCAACCCCAAGGCCAGATTTATCAACTAGTTTTCTATGCTCTACATCTATTACCATCCAAGGGCCTTGTCTTTGGGACTACAAAGGACCACCTTCATAACCCATTTTTTCAGCTGTGGCTGCTCCTGTAGTAAATTCTTCTTTTGTGGCCTCACTTAAACCAAGTTTGAAATTGGCATGGCTTTCTTCTTGCCTATCATCATCACTTTCTTCATCTTCTTGTTCATTCGAATGCTCTATATTCCATAATTTTCTAAACTCAAGATCTTCTTCATTATCTCCATACTCTGCAAGAGCTCTTGGATCACCTAGGTTCTTCCTCATAGACCAAAAGGCAATAATTTTTTATCGTGACTAATTTTTTCTTGTAACTTCCTTCTCTAGAGAATCTGGCATTTTTACTCTACTAGATGGTTTATGATTTTTTTCATAAAAAATGTTGTACCTCCTAATTGTCTTTTGATGCAATGCCATAATTTCTGCTAACAATTGTTCAAAAGAAATACCATTCTCAGTAGCACTTTTCTCCATTACTACTTTGACCTCATCCCAAGAATCCTTGTTTCTCAAGTTTTTAAGCAAGGGTTTACTTTGATGTTGAATTCTACTTCCAGCATTCTTATTGAGCACAATCATTGATTTAATCGTGTCACATGGATCATACTACCAGTGACAAATAGCATCAAAATTTAAAAAAATCAAAAGATCATGTGCCACACTAAATTATTTTCTCTCGAATGTCATCCCTCCACATGAAAAAGGTAAAGAAGGAAATAAGGTCTTCTTCCCCTGACCACTAAAGTGTCTTTCATTAGTACTCTACATCTGCCTTACATATTCCAAAGAAAAAACCCTTTTTGTCACATGTGTTGGAAGTTTGTATGGTTGTACTTTCGATCCATAAAATCTTAGCACAATATATTCTTCCATTAAGTACCAATCAGCCAATTGTATTTATTTTCCTAATTGAATGTAGTTTCTACATGACATAGGCAATCTAGGCATTGGAGTATTTGTAATTGCTTGATGCAATGGAGCCAAAAAGTAGTCTGCAAAATGACTAGTTCCTTCGAGAATCATGCAACCTTATAACAGTGGTCCATTCATATATTGGAGCCATTTTCTTTTGCTCAGGATTACTATTACCATAGGGTTGAATCTGAAGCTTGTTAGATTGAAACATTCCTCTGAATTTGAATAGAAAAAGATAGCACAAGTGGGTTATGAACCTAAATGTCTTGGTGGAACCTCCTTTAATCATTAAAAATTGTTTATGCATGGATTCTACAATGTGCTCAATAAAATTATATTTGGCATGTGGAACACCATAATGGATATTATACACCATTTCAAGGAGGCATGCACCCACTTCCAAATTGCTATCCAGACCGAGGAAAAATGCTAGCATGGAAATAGTATCATGAACCCAGGGTTTAAAAATATCCAAATCATAAGGAGGCTTATGATCACCTTTCAATTTGTTTCTATCTTGAACTATTCTACTTAAGAAAGAATTTTTCTCCATTTCATCCACTGCTTCATAATCACTAGCAAGCTTTTCTAGGTCAATGTGGACATTTCCAAATTCTTCGGTTGTAAACCCCAAGGCCAACACTTTTCCAAGTTCTTCTGCATTAATGGATAACAATTCTTCTTTGCTATCTTTATTAACAATTTCTCTTTTGCTATCATCATAATTTAGGGCACAAACCATGATAAATTTTGGGCAAGGGAAATCCTCATGTAACATCATGCGCCCTAATCTAGTTACCCACGGTGCACTGATACTACTAACTTGCATTTTCTTTGCAGCCTTATTCTCAGATGAAAATCTAAGTTCTGAGGTACGCCTACCATAGGTTTCAGGATCATAAATATCATGGTATTCATCAGTGAAACCTAGGGTTTTAATCAATTTTGCATATTGTATTGTTTTATCCGACATTGCTCTAGTGGTATTGGTGGTAGACATGCTGATACAATGAACAATATGAAATTTGTGAATTCCCTATTAGTCCTTATTTTTTCTTAATTCTTAAGCCTCTTAACCCTAAACCTAAACTTCAAAGTTTGACAAAATAAGATTTTAAGAAATGTCAAGCGATAAAACGTAGCCACAAGAATTCTTTAACTTACCCGAATTTTGAATTTTGATTCTTGAAGTTGAAACTTGAAACTGGGTTACTGGAATGGCTTTGTTGGAAGTGGAACTGTGGAACCCATAATAGGGTGGTGCACTGCAATGAGCAAACTGAATGACACAGAAACATCTACTCGTTACTTACGGACTACACAACACACAATTAGGTAGTACAATGTACATGGCTGACAACATTTAAAACAAGCCATTAAAAACAATGATTTACTCCTACATTGACAGCAAATTCTAAACTGTTGATCTTTGTTAATCTAATGGTTATAGGGTGATTCTGAAGGTTTAAGTTCGCAAGCGTAGCGTTCTGTGCATTTCATTCCGAAATGCAACTACAACCATACATCAAATGTTCATCGAACGATTGAGTAATTTATGATATAAATAATAAACATAAAACATGTGTTTTAAATTTGCTTTAAAGTTTAATGTGCTAGGATTGACATCAAGGCCAAGGGGCCAAAAACTTAACATTTCAAATGCCTAAATAAAATGAATTACAATGTCACATTAATAGCACATTGCACAACCATTAATAGCACTTAACTTGCAAAGGACTTAATAAAATGAATTACAATGTCACATTAATAGCACAACCATTTTTTTTATTACAACTGAATTACAATGTCACATTATTACATTAATACATAGTACAAATACAAATGTAAGTGCAAGCGCCAAGCTTCTGCAGCTCTGCTAGACCGCTGGTGAAAAGTTGAAAACGTAAATGTGATACATGTATCTCTGAAAATAAATGGAACTTGTTGGGTCAACCATGAGCTCTGAAAATTAACACATGAGACTTTTCGAGTCAGTGATACGCTCTAAAAATAAATGCATGGGGAAAGGGGGGGCCCGATCAAACTAGGGAAATGGGAGCCGTGAAGATACAAAATGTACTTAGCCCCTTTCAAAACTAGACTGGTGTAGAAGATGAGGGATTGTAAAACTGCTCCCATGCAGAAGATGAGCACTGAAATTAAATGCATGGGAATTTCCTGGGAAACCATGCAGACGATGAGAGGTAGTAAAACTGCTCCCATCTTCTACTTGCAGCCTCCATGCATTGGGATAGCACTTATGTCCATCAGATCTCCTCATCCTAGTTCAAAACCTGTCTGAGAAGTCAAGTGAACCAAATCAACTTCTTTCCAATTCCACCCATTTTGAACTTGAAGGAAATTGTCCTTTTACTCTGTAACTACATAATTGGAGGCAGGAGAATTTAGAGCATCCCCAATAATACCATATCATCTTCTTCCTGAATCCTTATTAAGTTATTAACCCTACAAAATGAAAACCCTCATGACAATTAAATGAGTGATTTTAGTTGTTCTCACTATCCTTATTTATGGGCCAAAAGTTCCACTACCAGCCTGGTACCTTGTACACCTCACACGTGTCATGTGTGAGCTCTGAGGTTGTGTATAATTACTACTGACTACTTAGTAATAATTGTGATTTGTGCAAACCAAAAATCTAGCTTAATCGGTACCTCAAGTTGGCTACATACAAAGTTGCAAACTGTAGCTCAAGCTGACAAGCTGTCAATTGTCAAAATCGACAGTGCCACACAAGCATCGATTGTCAAAATCACTAGATTATTGACATCATCATCTACGATTCTACAATACATTGTACATTTTTCAATATAAAGCTATCCAATCAATCACTCTAGCTATTCATATGGTATTAATCCGCACTGTCGCCTAGTACCACAACCAAATTGAGAATTTCAATAGAATAAATAAAAGGTAGAGTGCTTCAATGCATTGAAAAGAGAATTAAATGTCGTGTTTTACCATAATGATTATCAATGTCCTAGCTAATAAGTCACAATAAATTTTGCTCACTTATGATCGGAACTATATGTTGATTTTTGAAACCAATCATTAATAAAATCTCAACCATTGATTTCTGAAAATCTAACGGTTCTACTATTATTCCAGAGGTTTCAGTTTGCAAGTCTAGTACTTCAAGGATTTACTTCCAGAATGCATCTATAGTCGTCCATCGAAAATTCATTAAACGTTCCCTCTTTTAAAACAAACTTTATGCACGTGCATAATTTAAAATGGGGACATCGCTAGGTTGATGAGACTCGACCCTCAGGATTAAAGAGTTAAGATTTAAGGCTTTGTCATAAAATATTTTGGTCTAACTTAATCAATATTAAAAGGTAAACAAGAGCAGGATGACCGACAGACCTAAATAATTAATAAAATCTCAACCATTGATTTCTGAAAAATCTAACGGTTCTAGTGTAATTCCGGAGGTTTCAATTCGCATATCTAGTGCTTGAGAGATATACTTCCGGAATGAAACTACAGTCGTCCATTGAAAATTCATCGAATGGTCATGGTCCATAATGTCGTGTGGTCGCTGAAACTTGGAACCTTAGAACCAAAGTCTGAAGTTTTGAAGTTTTTGAAACCTTTGACCCATCGACTACAAAGATGACCAAGAAAGACTTGCATTTTATTCGCCAATGAATTTTATGTTTTAGTTTGAAAAAAAGTTTTAATCGCCAACAAAATTATTATTTCTGGTTTGAAACCAGGTTTAATTCACCAATCGAAATATTTTATGGTTTGAGAATAGATTTTAATCACCAATGGAAAAAATTTAGTGGTTTTAAAAAAATTGCATTTCGCCAAGATTTTCCACAGACTTCTAGCGATTAGAAAAGATTTCGCGAATGGACATTTTGTTTTCACAAAAAATAAAAAAAAATTGCCACTAAAATTAATATTTTTATTGGGAAGTATACAAGATTCACTAGGATTTTACACCTTCGCTGAGGGGGGGGGTTTCTTAAATTTTTCCCTATTGGTTTACAATTTTTTGCCAAACTGGACATTGAAATAATTTTTTCTAACTAAATCTTCACTTTCGAGCACCTATAGCAACTAAACCGTGAGGAATTTGAAGATGATGCAAACTAGTGATTTGTGACATTTTGTCTGTAGATTCTAAATATATTTTCTTCAAAAATTGGAATCAGATTGCACTTCTTTTCCATCTCCTCGAAAACTAGTTTTTTTAGTAAACAACATTTTTAAGGAGTGATGCTCACCATATACACATAACATTTTTTCCATGAAGGATAAAATTCTAATTCTTTCAAATTTAGATTTGTAACTCCGATATCTAGTGCTTCCAATTGGTTAGATAGTGTTTTATTAAATATTTTTTCCTTAATCAAGTTTTGAATTCAAACCAATTACAATTGAGACATAGGCAAACCGTATAATGCATAAATTTTTTTGTATGTATCGAAATTCAATTTTCTTTTGTTGGATCAAGGACTTCAATATCTGGTGCACTCATATTTTTCAAAAAATAAAATTGATAATCTATTATTTTTCCACATGTGCAGAACAAAGAGCTTGATTTTCGGTGAAAAACCTATGTTTAATAAAACTAAAAAAACAAATACATAATAAAACCAAAACATATTAAAATTATATTCATTGGATATCTTGTTCTGAGGACTACCATCATCTAGTTGGGTCTGTGAAGTCTCCTCCATTTTCATCCTCAACCTGAGCTTTGAGATACAAAATTCTGGACCTTTTTTGTGCTAGAGGGTGAGAAGGTGGGAAAAGGGGGGTTCGGGTGAACCAAGGGGGGTTTGAGCGAACCCCTAGGGGTTTGCTCGAACCAAGGTTCATTCGAACCCCCTTTCAAAAAGGGTTTCCTTTGTTTTTTTTGGCGGGAATGGCGGGAAGTTCATTGAATGGGTTTGCTCGAACCTTGGTTCATTTGAACCCCAAAAACAAATTTTTTTGGCATGGGGTCATTTTTTTCAAATTTTCCTCCTTCACTCCAATTGTAAACCACTTTTGTGGGTTCACCCATCTATGAGAGATTTTAATCCCATCATTGAACAAAAAATTTACCTTCCCTTTGTAGTAAACTAATGCAAACTATTGTCACCAAGAAGCATCTCACCACTATATTCTATATGAGAAAAAAACTCTCTATGAGGAGTCATGTGATATGAGGCACCTAAATCAACCATGATTTTTCACTAACAATGTTAAATGAAATGAACAAAGTATCATTTCATCATCAAAGGATTTATCACAAGATGAATTTTCAAAAAAAAAATATTTCCACATTCCTTTTTTATATGGAGGTCTATTTCTCACAATTCTATCATTTTACTCTACTTTTACTAGAGGTTTTAGATTGTCCTTTTGACTTAGACCTCTCCTTATCCCCTTTTTACTTACCACATTTTTCCTTGGGTCTACTATGTACATGTAGTATATTCTTGGAACCCTCATCCATGAATTTCTACTTCATTTCTCCATTTGAGAAAAGTAGTAACAAGACCATCCATCTTAGGTTTTACAATACCACCATTGATTGTAATTAGTATATTCTATTGAGATTCAAGTGTAACGGAGAGGATTCACCACTTCTAAGTCTCTAGGAAAAGGAAGAGTTTGCAAGGGACGGATAGCTCTAGGTTACCTCAATGAAAAAGCTCAAGTGATGGGATGGAAAATAAAGGAAAGACTAAACTATGTTTTTAGGTTTTCTATATGGAGGACTTTAGGAATCAAGTGAACAGACCTCAGAGGTCTCAGCAATAGACTAATAGGCTCTTGACAAAAGAATGAGAGTGCAGACTGGAGAAAAACAACGTGGCACATTAGTGTCTAGTACAGACAGGGAGCAGGTTCTATAACCAAAAACACTCAGGACCTACTAACAAACCGAATACTAAAGTTTGACAATTTTGTTAACTAAACATAATGTTGAAATTGCGTGAAAATTAATGAAGTACAACAAGAAGAATACTTGAAATGACAAATAAACTAACTGTAAGTGAAATTACAAGTAGAAGGAAAAGATATGCAACTTACAGTACCTATCTAGCCTCTCATGAGCTCCTCATGGATAGAAACGTGCACACACAAAAATGAGAAAATGTTGGGGCTGCTTTTCAGGGCTTACCTTAGTCAAACCCCCACTTTGGTGTTTCCACCTCCATAGAAAACTAGATAGACCACAATATAGAAATATAAATAAAGAAAGCAACATGATGAGATGTAGAGAATGCAAAGACAATAATATGCTAACTATAAGATAGATAATGCAATGAAATGACAAAGTTACCCTCCCTTCTACAAGCTCAAAGAAGCTGAGAGGAAGAGTGAGAGCTTCATAGATGTGAGATGATCCTGCAAGAGTGTAGTGTAGATAGCTTGAAACCTACAAGAGAAATGGTGTAGAGAAAATGGAAGTGCTAAGAAGTGAGAATGGAAGAGTGAAGTTGTAAGAATGAAGTGGAATAGCAAGAATAAGAAAGAATGAATGAGAATGAGGAATGGAATGAAGAAAATGGTTAAATTGCATGCCAAAGAGGTGTTCCTAGGCATTTGTGTGACTGCAGAGGTGTTACACTTTGCGGGACGTTGATAGTGTAACGTCCCAATGGCCATAGGATCAAGAATCTTGTCAAGAAATTCATGTAGTGTGTAGAAATCTACGCGATGTGGAAGCATCCAAGAGAAAATTCTCCCACCAACAGAAAATGACAAGGTACAGACGGAAATGAAGGCTTAGGATGACAGGATTTTGCATTATCAACTTATAAGGCTAAAGTAAGGGTGGTGTTATGGGAGATTGCATGAGGGTCTAATTTTATGCCATAGCATTTTTTTCCCACTTTAGCAAGCATATGTATCTAGGAATTGTGAACTAAAGTAGAAAGAGATTGAAGATAATTTATTGAAAATGGAGAGGAAGCATACCTGATGTGGAAGGGGATCCACTAGAATGCGAAGAGGACATGGGTCTTCGATCCTACAAATCCAACTATAATCTCACCACAAACATTTTATCTACAAACAAACATGTTAGGTGAGAAAGCAAAAAATAATAGACATTGTAAAAAATTCATAGGCAAGACAAGAAAATATGATCAAATAAAGATGGCACTGATAGGTATGGCTAGCATGGTTAGAGACCATATAGAAAGCATATAGGCTTGTGGTTGTTGAAAATTGTATTTCGGGATAGTCACAAAAAAGACAAGACAAGTCTAGTTGGGTTTCCCCCAAGCTAGACAACAAGACATAAGATGTAAGACATCAAGGAATCCTTTTGAAACTTTCTAAATTTTAAGCATATATGATAGCCCCCCCTAGAATGATGTGTGTTACGCCTGAGGAGCACATATCATTCTAAGGAGAAGAGAAAGACAAGATAAGTTGTGGCATGAGATAAATGGTGAGATGTATTCAAGGAATGTTCTCATGTGAGGGACAATACATAGAAACCACAACATCACGAAGCAAAAAATTAGATCTCAAAGAAATCAAGAGCACAGGGGCATCTAATTATTCAGGGTCATAACTACTCATAGATATAGATAGATAAGTATAGTATAATATACATATGAACTCTCATTACCCCCCAAATGTATCAGAATGTGAAGAAGGGCACATGAAGACAAAGCAAAAATAAAAATTGGGTCAACATTGTTGAGAAAATGTGTCTCAACCTTGTAATAACATAAGTTATTGTAGATACATAAGCTATAGTTCATCCGATGACGGTGATGAGGGCGTGGGGGGGATCCCCTCCCATGAGGGGTCTAGGGGGATCATCCCCCCTGGTTGGGGTATAGGGGCAGTGCACCCTGGTAGGGGCTCGAGGGTAGCACCCCCGAAAGGAAATTTTATTTATATTTTATTTTGTAAATTTGGACCGTTCATCATTACGTCTCATATATGACAACCGATATTTTATTAGCTTAACTTTCCCTAGAAGGAAACCCTATTTTATGAGGGTATTGTATTACAATTGTGTATTGTGATGTATTCTAAGAGTCTAATAGTGGTTGTGTTGCCTCTAGATCTTTGATTGGTGATACTCCTGTGATAAGCTTGCTCTGCAAGTATATTGCAATCTTTTTGATTTCTGAATTATATATTAGGCGGCTTTTGGAGTGTGGGATTTTTCTCTTAAAAGGGTTTTCTCCACGTAAATCATTGTGTTGTGGTATGCATGATATTTGTTTTTATTTTTGTTTAAGTTTTGGTAACTGTTAAATATTTGTAAAAGTTTTTATTATTCTCCTCTCAAGATTAGTGTAGGTTCAGTTGTTCCACTACCTTAGTTTCCTTACAAGTGGTATCAGAGCCTGATCACCTTTGGTTTTAATTGTGGATTGTTGAGTTTTTTGAACTAATCCATATTTGAGTGGGAGCTTGTGTAGAAGATACTTTGTGATCTTGTTGCAGGATTTTTCAGATGGCAAGTTCATCGAGGAGAATAGAGGTGGATAAATTTTTTGGTAATAATTTTGAAATGTGGAAGCTGAAGATGGAGGATATGTTGATAGATCGATATTTGTTTGATGTTGTTGATGAGAATGTTTCAAGGCTTGCAGATCCTACTCAGGCTATTTAATATGATGCTATGGACTGTAAATCCAAGGGTCTAATCAGATTGTGCTTGGAAGACTCTATTTTAATCAATTTCCATGAAGAGACCTTTGCATTGAAACTATGGAAGAAGCTTGGTGAGATGTATCAAGCTAAATCTTTAGTGAAAAATATTTTCTTGAGGAAGAAATTGTATTCCTTGAGAATGGAAGAGGGTGGATGAATTATAGACCACCTAGAAGAATTCAATATGTTGGTGGCTCAATTGGCATTAGTTGGTGTCAAAATGGATGAGGAAGAGAAATGCCAGATCTTTCTTTGTTCTTTTCCTAAGTCATGGGATCCTCTTGTTATGGATATTGGGATTACTTTTGTTATATTGAAGACAAAATATGTGGTGGGTTCTTTGCTTTCTGAAGAGACGAGGAGGAAGGTATCCATCAGTTCCAAGGAGGCCCTGAGTTTTTTTGGAAGACCTAAGGAAAAAGGAAAGAAGAATGAAAAGCGTGACAAATCCAAGTCCAAGGGGAGATCTAAGTCTCCTGAAAAGTCCAAAGTTATTTGTTGGAATTGCAGTTAGCTTGGACATGTTCGTAAAGAGTGCAAAGAAGAAAAGAAGAAGAAAAATAAGAAATTTGATTTTGATTCTAAGCCTGAGAAGGAAGATGGTGATGCATTCATTACAACTTTGGCAACTTGTGCAGGTAATGATGTATGGGTAATTGACTCAAGTGCATCTTTCCATATGACCTTTAATAAAGATTGGTTTTCTAAATATGAAGAATTTGATGGAGGTAAGGTTTACTTGGGTGATTATTCTCATTTAGACATTGTTGGTCATGGTAAAGTTAAAATCAAGTTTCCTCATGGTAGAATAAGAAGGATTAATGGTGTGTTGCATATCCCTGGTTTAGCACAAAATTTGTTAGCTATGAGAAAACTAATAGATGCAAGTGTGCAGGTAGTATTTTCTGATGCAGGATGCAAGATGGTTAGAGGTGCTATGGTGATTGCTAGAGGTATCAAATATGGCATATTGTATAAGCTTGATGCATGCATCGTTTAGTGCAATAATACTTCTGTGAAAAGCAAGTATGTGGAAGAAGTGAGGGTTTCACCTTTAGCAGATGGTCTTGGCTTTTGGGTACCCAAGGGTGCTCTTTCTTCTGAATCAAAGTTACCTGCAAAGAAAACTATGTTATGGCACCAAAGACTTGGCCACATTGGAGAAAAGGGTCTAAGGACCTTGAAAAATAAAAACCTTTTTGAAGGTTTGTCTGATTGTAATCTTGAATTTGATTTCTGTGAGCATTGCATTTATGGAAAATAAAATCATGTTTAGTTTTATTCGAGTTCTCATAAATCTTCTGGTGTATTGGATCTTATTCATTTTGATCTGTTTGATCCTGTAGATGTTCCTTCAATTGGTAAATCCACATATTATGTTTCATTTATTGATAATTATAGTAAGACATGGGTATGCTTTCTAAAGAGTAATTCTAAATTTTTCAAACGATTTAAAGAATATAAAGCAATGGTTGAGTTACAGACTGGAAAGAAAATAAAATGTTTAAGGATTGCCAATGGCAATGAATTTTTCTCTAATTATTTTGATAGATTTTGTAAATATTGTGGTATTCATAGACAAAAGACAACTCTATATTCTCCATAGCAGAATGGAGTCGCAAAAAGAATGAACAAGACACTAATGGAGAAGGCTAGGAGTACGTTGAGTGGTGTTGTTCTAGAACAAAGGTTTTGGGTTGAACTTGTTGCCACTGCTTGTTACCTGATTAACAGATTTCCTATATCAGCTCTTGTTGATAAGACACCTATAGACGCATGGTCGGGCCACAAGCCTTCATTAAGACATCTTAGATTTTTTGGCTGTGAGGCATATGCACATGTGTCAAAGGAGAAGTGAACAAAGTTGGAGAATAAGGTTGTGAAATGTATCTTCATCGGATACAATTATGGTGTGAAAGGATACAAGCTTTGGGATCCTATTGCAAAGAAGGCAATACATAGTAGAAGTTTTATTTTTAGAGAAACTAAGTCTTCTTTTGTTATATTGCAAATAGGACAAATTAAATAAGAAGATGTGATTCAATTTCCTTCTACACCTGAGAAAGTTGAATCGAGGCCCATGGATAGACAAGAAGTTGAGGAGAGCTCATCTAGCTGTGAATCTTCAGAAGAGGAGGAAGAACCTCCAACTCAACTTGTTTGTAGGTCTAAAAGGAATAAACAACCACCTGAAAGGTATTCACCTGATGATTGGAGATGTATTTATGCTTTGAATACTAACATGGATGGACCCAGATCAATAGAAGAGGCATTAGGTATGAATGATGCAGAATCTAGGAAGATTGCTATAGATGAAGAAATGGCAGCTCTGAAAAAGAATGATACATGAGAGCTTGTACCATTGCTTGAAGGAAGAAAAATTATTGGTTGTAAATGGGTATTCAAGAAAAATATTGGTTCAGATGGAGGTATTGAGAAGTACAAAGCAAGGTAGGTTGCAAAAGGTTACTCTCAAGTTGATGGTGTTGATTATGGTGAGATATTTTCTCTTGTTACAAAAATGACATCCATTAGATTTTTTCTTTCTATTGTTGTTGCTTATGATTTAGAGGTTGAGAAAATGGATGTGAAAACTACTTTCCTTAATGGTGACTTGGAGGAGGATATTTATATGACACAACCAAAGCACTATGTGGTGAAAGGTAAAAGTAAATTGGTTTGCAAATTGAAGATATCTTTGTATGGTTTGAAATAGAGTCTTAGGATATGGTACCATAAATTTGATACATATGTGTTGAGTTTGGGATTTGAGCATTCTAAATCATATCATTGTGTTTATTATAAAAATTATGGTGATTGTTTCCTATTTATTGCATTCTATGTCGATGATATGTTATTCATTAGTAAAGGGAGAGGTATGGTTTCAAAACTGAAATCTCAACTTGCTACTAAGTTTGAAATCAAAGATCTTGGTGCAACTAAACACATTCTTGAGATGGAAATTAGAAGAGATACAATGAACAGAAATCTATGGCTTGGCCAAAGTAAGTATGTCAATTCAATTTTACAGAGGTTTGATATGCAAGATTGTAGACCATTGTTTGTTCCTATTTCAGCTAGAACAAAGTTATCTATTTCAGATTATCCAACATCCCCATCAGAGATGGAAGACATGAGAAGAGTACCTTTCCAGAGTGCAATTGGAAGTTTGATGTATGTTATGGTTTGTACTAGACTAGACATTTCAGCAGTGGGAGTTGTTTCTAGATATATGTCTAATCCCGGTAGAGTTCATTGGAATGCAGTTAAAAGAGTATTCAGATATTTGTGCAATACCTCAAATTATTCCTTGTGTTATCATAATAATATGACCGAAGATGATATTTCCCTTGATATTCATGGTTATGTGGATTCAGACTGGGCAAGTGATGTTGATAGTAGAAGATCCACCAATGCATATGTTTACTTTATTTGGTGGTGTGATTAGTTGGATGAGCAAGCAATAGGTTGTGGTTTCTTTGTCCACTATTGAAGCAGAGTATATGGTCCCCAAGAGGGGTTTGAGGGGATCATCCCCCTGGCTGGGATCCAAGGGCAGTGCATCCTGGCAGAGGCTCGGGGGCAGTTCCCCTGAAAGGAAAATTTTATTTATATTTTATTATTGTAAATCTGGATTGTTCATTATGTCTCATATCCGACGGCCAATATTTTATTAGCTTGAATTTCCCTAGAAGGAAACCCTATTTTATGAGGGAATTGTATTACGGTTGCGTATTGTGATGTATTTTGAGAGTCTAATAGCAATCATGTTGCCTCTGGATCTCTGAGTGGTGATACTCCTGTGAGAAGCTTGCTCTGCAAATATATTGTAATATTTGTTATTTTTGAATAATATATTGGGCAGATTTTGGAGTGGGGTTTTTCTCACGAAATGGTTTTCCCCGTGTAAATCATTGTGTTGTGGTATGCATGGTATTTTTGTTTTTTTTTCTTTAAGTTTTTGTAACTATTAAAGATATGTAAAAGTTTGCATTATTCTCCTCTCAAGATTAGTGTAGAAAGTTGTTTTGCTACCTTAGCTTCCTTACAAACATGGAAGAGGCTTAAATTTCCCCACTCTTTCACTAGTAGAATTTGGAAAATAAATGACTACGTGACTAAAAAATTTGTCAGAACAATTAAAAATGACTAAATTCTACTAATTTTTTGCAACTCGGCTATAAACGAGTAAATAAATGACTAATTTGTTCGTTGACTAAATTTATTTAGTCACACAAATAAAAATGACTAAATAGTTAGTCATTTATTTAGCAAATCATTTAAGGAATCAAAAATAAATAGCCTGCCAAAATACTCTAATAAACATACTCTAAAACTTTCGTCGAAATATTATTTTCAGGCGTAGCCTGCCAAAATGGAGTTTTCATTTTAATAAACATACTCCAAAACCTTCATCGAAACCTTATTTTCAAGTGTAGCCCACAAAAATAGAGAAGTGTTTCAGTAAAGAATGATAGAGAATGGTAAGGAGATGTGTGTGATAGGAGGCATAGGATTCATTGCTACTTATCTCATTCTTTCTCTGCTCAACAAGGGTTACATTATTCGTGCTACTGTTTGTAATCCAGGTATTTAATTGACATATATTTTCATAATCTCAAATTCCTTCAGATGCTTTTGAACTATCAATGTATCATATATAGAATTTAGAATGTATCCTATATAGGGTTTAGAATGATTTCTTTTAATTTAAAAAAATAAATAAATGATGTCTTTTCCTATGATTAGATAATGTGGAGATCTCCTAAATTTGCCCCAGGTCATTGTCCTCTTTGGCATTGTATTCATTACTCCAATTGCTAGGGTTTTGCATGTGACATCATTAATATCTCCATGATAGTGGCTTTTAAATAGATCTCAATCTTTGCTTTAATCTCTATCATGGTAACCCTTGAGTTCCATAATCCACCTTCAATCTCTTCTAAGAATGTTGTCTTAAGCTAGACTGCATAGTATACATATAAAGAAAGTCCTTCATACCTACCATTGTTCCAAACCACCACTCATTGCCTTGCTTAAAATGCTATCTCCATAAGCACAATAGCATGTTTTAAAATCACGGTTGTCAGTGATTGACCATTAAGGTCACTACTTTCATCAAGATACAATGATATTTTTGTCTTCAAACTCAAGGCATTATGCAAGATAACATTGTGAATTGTTTGTTGTGTAGGGTTTGATTTTCTTGCACATTTACTGCTTTGCTAACTGCCTTTAAGACTGGATATTGCACCCTCAACTGCAATCTCAAACAACGCACTCACTGTCACTCGAAGATTCCTTTCATGAGCATCCTTTTATAAAATCAAACTATGCCCTATAAACTATGTACTTACTTACTATAGGGGACTCATTGTTTCATGGTATTGTGGGTCTTAAGATCCTTCAACCTTATTGTCACTACTTCATAGTCCACAAGGTATTATCCACTATTCTCCCATCTTTGATGAGTCTCAAAACACTACTCAAACATGCAATCCACTACCTCCATTATACAATGGCTAAGAAGAAACAATGAACTTGTGATTACCATTGTTACTTCATTTGGACAGTCATTCCCTGATTGCATTTTCCTTGTCTAACACTGTCAATAGCATTTGAAAAACCCTTATGGTCAGCAAGGGGGTAAGGAAACTCACTGTTAAAATCTCCACTTTACTATGCAAGGTTTGAGCTTTATTATCTTGTCACTGCTCAACCTCTTTTTGACTGTCACACCTCAAGTGACTGCCATTCTTCTTACCATAGATTGCATTTACAAATGTCACTGAGCTACATAGTGTGCTTGTTATTGGCTACAATCTTTAGATTGCAAGATTTTGTTATTGGCTACAATGTCTCAATTTTTTTGGTATTGCAACCCCGCTAATCCACTAGAGTTATGGTTTATGTTTGTATAGATGCCTAGCGTTTGTACCCTATTGATGCTCTTACCAATTCTTTTGTTGGTATTAAAAAACAACCTTAGATATTGGGTCAAAAAATTAGTTGTCTTGACAGGGTGTGGTATGATCTTGGATTGTATCCTAGAGTGTGTGGGAAGCTTGTGTTTGATCATTAAGGTATGTAAACCTAATCAAGGAAATGTATCCTATATAGCATGGGTCTTGCTTTAATACTTCCCATAATGGTTATTAGCATATCACATTATTATAGTTTGTGGTATCCCAAGATTGCTTTCAAGTATGTAACAAACTTAGTCTATAGTTTAAGTTGTACACTTTTAAGTAACATTCATAAGGTTTAGAAAATATTGATCACTCTCTAGAATATCCCATTAAACATGGGTTGTGCTTGAATGCACTACATAATTGATATAACACAACCACTCTGCATATCAACCAGATTTATAGGCTCTTTATTGCAGCAAGAGGTAATCGCTCTTGGATCATGCTATCATTACATTATAACCTGTTAAACTTAAGTCAACCCGAATGTACCTAATGATGATTGACACCTAATTGTGATGATAGTGATTAATTTGTACATGAATTGTGCTCATATGAGTGCCTCATTTCTATCACAACATAGCCACATTAAACTTGGGTCACAGATGAATGCATCTTGTATTTGTTATAACACAACTGTGCCACGTGACCAATAGAGTTATGGATCACATAATTATAGTCACGAGAATTTGTTCTTTCGTTGTGCTCTTATGGTGATTCCTTTACCGTTACAGCATAACCCTTTGGACTTATATTGCTCAAATCCTTACATTGCTTATTTTCTCTTTGGATGGATGGAAATTCAATGGCAAGGATTTGTATGCAAGTCATGCTCATATAAGTGCCTTTTTCACCATTACACAACAGTACATTGGAATTTCCTTTCTTGAACCTTTACTTTGTTTTTTATTGTTAGGGTTTCTTAGTGATTATTCCATTTCCACGTGGCATATTGATAAAAGAAACCAAGCAAAAAATAATTATATTTTTAGTTAACTCCTACTAACATACTTTTGGAATAAATGTCTGACTACATTACTTCGAGTGTGAAGAATTTTGTTTTCTGCTTATAATACATTCATTGAGAGTTGTAGTAGAAAGCTTCTTATGTTGAAACCCATCCTGTAAACTTGCTTTAAGTTACATTTAGGAGGCTTCATGGATTTTTTGTGATTTATACAGCTTTGTTTTGATAGTAAATGACATCAGATTCTTTATGAAACTAAAATGATTTATTAATTATGGTTTTATGATGATTAAATGTTTTATTTAGAAGGGGTTAATATGTAGCATTTTTATGTGCAAGAAGAATAGATTGTGATGCAACATTCAGGTATGGATGGTTCAGGCAAGCGTGGATTGCTATCAGTGACATAACCAAGTTGGAGAGTACTTTTATCTGGTCTTAAACACTTTCGAGTGTTTTTTCTTGGAAGAAGAACCTGAGTGTAGGAATACAAACGTCAGTGGACAGAGAAAATCATAAATCTACTTATCTAGTTTCTGATCAAATTTGAGGTCGTGAACATCGAATAGAGAAAGTTCCTATATTCTAAAGATAAAATCATAAATCTACTTGTCCAATTGGAGATCCAATTTGAGGTCGTGAAGTTCTGACAGAGAAAATTCCTACATTCTAAAGATAAAATCATAAATCTGCTTGGTCTAATTTAAGGTCCAATTGTAAGGATTTGTCTTTTTAATTATACTTTTTGACATTTGGCTTGATACAAATTTTCTATGCTTCCACATTTTCATGTATGTCTAGTAGGGCACTTGTAACTACAATATATGACAAAAAATCCCTGTTGTTATTCTTTGATGGATGTCCCATGATCAAGATCTATATAAAAAGGTTGCTTTGTATACTGGGTGGTTAGGTGTTTTATAGTGTTATACAAGTTTAAGATTTTCCTTTTGTTGATTTTTAAATAACAATCTTATCTTTCAGCCATGATTTATGCTACAATCTCTTTTTTTGTTGTCTTTTCAGTAGTGCTTGATTTATAGATTGCAATTGTTGGCAACTATGCCACATCTTTCTTATATATTTTTGATTTACACTTAATTGCAATGCTAAAAGAGCCATATATTTACACTTTATTAATTTTGAATTGGTTTAGTGGGAAGTCTCACATGCCCTATTTTCCTAAGTGACTTGAGTTTGATACATGTGCATTTGTTTTGGACAATTTATGGCGTTTACCTATTGGAATTATGTGCCTCAAATTCACTGGTGGACCCCCAACTTGGTTGTCATCAAGTTAGATTACACCAAGTGAGAGTTTAGGCCTTTATCGTCATCCCGCGGCATCTCATGGAGTGACTAGCGGTTAAGCGATACTTACCGCTACACCACAAAGGTGTTAGATTGAGTTTGTGGTAGTGTGGTGTTACTGCCACCCTGTAGTGCTTCCATGTTGACTAGTGCGGTATAGTGGTGGTTACTACTACCCTCGAAAATGGTCAAAGGTATCTTGTGGTGGTGTGGTATAGTCACTGCCACACCACGATGGTGTACGAGGCTTGGTGTGGTAGAGCAGCAGATACTGCCACACCACAATGGGCTAGTTTGTGTATAGCGGCGTAGCGGTGGATGGTGGATGACTGGATGTCTTTGGCGGGACAGTGAGTTATTGATAGTTAAACAGTTAATGATGCAATGGAATCTACAGAGATGGCTATTGTGCAGTAAGATTTTACTTATTACTAAATTAGCATTTTGATTGTATTCTTTTATTTTAATCATTTATATATTTGTCTCCTTTAAGTTGGCTTTGATGACTTGTAATGATTATTTTTTTTGGATTTGAAATAACTTCCTCATCCAAAGCTCCAATTCACACACAAGCAGGAAGGACGCTTTTAAAGGTTGAGGAGTTGGGCTTTACACCCACTGGTTGCATTTTCTTACATATTTTATTTCTTGTTTCATGTGCCTTAAAATAGGTGCACTAGATCCTTGAATGGGATTAACATAGATTTATTCAGCAGGAAAAAGAGACTAATTCTATACGATTTTGCTTTATAATTCATCCCAATGCTGATAACGATCAATCTCAGCTTTGCAAAATACACATCATTATCTAATAAGTTCTTAAAAAATTGTTAGGATGCACCCTTCCAAGGGACATACCTCCAAATTTTCAAAAGAATTGCAATTCTTTTGAAAATTTGGAGAGGTTTGTCCCTTGGAAGGGTGCATCCTAATAATTTTTTAAGAACTTATTAGTTAATGATGTGTATTTTGGAAAGATGAGATTGATCATTATCAGCATTGGGATGAATTATAAAGCAAAATCATATAGAATTAGTCTCTTTTTCCTACTAAATAAATCTTTGTTAATCCCCTTCAAGGATCTGGTGCACTTATTTAGAGGCACATGAAACAAGAAATCAAATATCTAAGTATATTTCAGAAGTCAAATATTAGCATATGGATTTCTTTGGACAGATTAGTGGCAAAAAGATCCATATCTCCCCATTGATACAAGATCTTCAGTCATAAGGTATCAGACAGTCCAATCCATGATTCAATATCAATAACATACTAATAACATCCAAAGCTATTTTTTAGCTTTAATAATAATTATCATTAGAATTGGGCCATATGTACTTGGAGTATCCCCTACAATAGGATTTCATTAGTCTAGCCATAAAAAAATCCCTTAGATTTTCTTGTATTTCTAGCAGGGCACTTGTAACTACAACATATGACAAAAAAATCCTTGTTGTTATGCTTTGATGGATGTCCCTTCGAATATCTGATGCAGTGCACATTATTATAGTGCAAGCCTATTTTTCATATTGTTTCATTTAGCATCACCAATATTCTCCACAAGAACATTGTCCCTGTTTAAAATGATTGAAATGGTTTACATCTCTCAGAACAATTTCTCTTGCAATAGTCTTGGAGATTAATTTAGATGCAATGTGAAAATCAAAACATTCTCAAAGGTTCTTAACAACTCTAATAGTTGTACCAAGGGCCATGTTTAAAAAACCAAATGCAATTGCTAACTTTTCACTATGGTGGCAAATAAATGATTTTTTTTCTTCTATTCCACAACATTAAGTAAAAGTCTTGAATTTGGAAATACCCTTATGCCTTCATTTTCCAAGCCAATTTCTCTAATTTTGCATAGCTCTCCCATGTTTGTGGATGTGATCTGTCTCCTACAATTTTTTAATTGATTTATCTTTCTACTATGTTTGGACTTACTTTTGTAAAATTGCAATATACAATGCACTTTTATTCTTTCTGAATTGAGATTAATAGTAATTTTTTTGGTTGTATTGAGGCACAACTTCATTCATAGCAGAAAAGGCAGACCCTTTTTCTCATATCAGATGGCACATTTCATTTAAAGGAGGAAAGATTCTAATTGGGTTATTGTTGACTGCATTGAAGGAGAGAGCTTCATATATGGGACACAATCAACACTCTCCTTAGATTCTACACATTACAGCTTGCTCCAAGAAGATTGGCTAGTTGTAGAAGTTTTAAGAGATGAAAGGGGCATGTGCTTGCATTGAAGGGCTCCAAGCATACGTTTCCATCATTGCAGAAGTTTTTTGGAGAATTTTCTTTCTTGCAGTCATTTTTGTGCAATATTGTAACTCAAATTTTTAGTCTTGTGACTAAAAATAAAAATTGTAATACTCTATTTCTAAGTTGTAACTAGAACACCTTTCTTTTATTAATAAAGTTCATCAATTTTTCCTTCTCAATGGTTGTCTTACTGTGTGCAATTGATGATTGATGTGTATTTTTGTGTTTTATGTTTAAATCCTCAAATATCAGTCAATTAAAATAACTAAATATACTACTAATTGACATCAATTGATAATTAAATTGACTAAATATACTACCAATTGATGGAAATAAGTGAACAGTAATAAATATGACTAAATATATGACCTATAAAATAAAAATGACTAAATATACTACCAATTGACATAAATCAGTGAATAGTGAATAAATATGACTAAATATATGACCTGTGAAATAAAATTGACTAAATATACTACCAAATTGATCAAAATGATTATTAAAATTAATGACTAAATACACTACTAATGGACATATTTTAGTGAATAAAAATGACTAAATAAGTGACTAGATTGCAACAATCAATGACCAAATCAACAACTAAATATATCAGTAAATAAAAAATGACTAAATAAGTGACCAGATTACAACAATCAATGACTAAATCAATGACTAAATATACTACCAAATTGATCAATCAAAACAACCAATAAATGACTAAAAAAGGTTTAGTCATCAATCTGGCCATGTTATAAATGACTGGCAATAAACTACTAATGGTCATGTGACCAAGTTTAGTCATTTATAAGCAGTTTTTAGTAGTTTTTTCAGTAGTTTATTATTGTTTTTGTACTAATGTTTGCATCATCCCCAACATGAAAATACAAGATTTACAACACATAGAGGAATGATGAGACAAATACAAGAAGTTCACGACAAAGTTTCTCTCCTGTATCTAATCACCTACAAGGGAGAAAGATTCCTCCAAGTGAGAGCACAAACATATATAGACAAATACAAGAGAACACAATAAGCACATAAATCTAATCTAAAGATGTAGAAGAGAGTGTCACTCTAATCCAAATCCACCAGTAGGTCATCTTGCTCCTAATATAGATTATTATAAGGGGAGGGAGGATGATCCTAGAGGGGAGGGATAGCCAAGGTAGTACCCATCAACTCACCTGCAACAATAGCTAAGAAAGAAGGCCCCTTGAACTCTTCATCATCGAGCTCTTGTGAGACAGGTCATTGATCTTACAAAGATTGAGGACAAAGTTAGGATTTCCTCCGAGTTGAACATACACTTTTCAAGAGTGGCATGTGTCAACTAAGTGGGAGGAGGACAAGACACTTGAGAGTCACTATTGACCTCAAGAAAAGGGGAAGTGACAAACTCTAAGGATGTGGGGGCCACCTCCGTCACAAGAATGATGCAGGTCATAGTAGAACAAGACTCAAGAGAAGACAAAAAATTTCTTACGACCATCACTTGAAGCGAGGTCATCCTTGAACTTGCACTTTATTAAAGGATGCAGAATCCTCATAGATGAAGCGAAAGCAGAAGAAGGAGACAAAGCCACAGGGGATACCACCTTTGTGTAAAGCATGTCCACGGGCTGCGAGAAAGGAGGAATACTAGGGAGAGAAGTAAGAAAGGGAGGATCTACTAAGGGAGAAATGAATACCTGCACCCTTTTGGGGTGAGGTTCATCAGGATCGACCAATGAAGCTGAAAGAAGGACTGAGGTGATGGGAACTGAGGTAAAAGAAAAGATAGAAGCAGAAGGAACCAAAACATAAGGAGAAAACACATAAACAATGGGCTCCTCCATGTTCTTCTACAAGACAATGTGCTCCTTAGCTAGAGCCTTTTGTTGACACTTACACTCACGTGCAAGCCGATTATGTTGGTTGTGGGCACTAGAAGACGCGTCCTAAGAAGAGGTCGGGGGGCTCCTGTGCTACCACAAGAGCATCCTCCACAATCATTTTCGGTGGAAGGGAAGAATCTAAAGGAGCGGGAGGAGGCATAAAAGCATGAATAGAGATAGATGTCTCAAGAATGGGCCTCTTTCTTTCCCCTACCCTAGGAGCGGGTGGAGGAATAGGCGAAGGTCATGGAGGCTGAAATGTAGGAACAACACCACACGAGCACTTCCCCTTGCCATATAGGGTGGGTCGGGGCACCGTGGGTAAAACAAGAAGTTGAAAGACTGGAGGCTTCGAATTTCATAGTATGGGTGCCTTTCATTTTCATGTGCTAGGAATAATAGAAGGAATAGAATATTCCACCAAAGGCTAGGAAGAAGAAGCAAAAGGTGCAAAAGAAGTAACTGGAGAAGGGGAAGTCCCCAAGGTAAGAGCAAGCTTATCCTTCTCCTTTAAAGGGGTAGAATATGAAACTTGTTGTTTCGCACACAAGGAGGCCTTCAAAGAAACAACAGAAGGAGATGAGGGAAAACTACCCTTCGACATTGAGCCCCTAGTCTTGTATCTAAAATAAGCTCTATATAAAATATCTCCCTTGGGAGGCATGGGTCCAACTAGGGTAAGCTAGAATTGGTCAAGGGAGAAGCCCCCACACGATACCAATGGTTTATATGCAGTATCCTGGATAGTATGCATAGTACCCTCATAGGAAAACTTCAAACATTTGTGGACTACCAAAGCGACTACATTCATGGAGGCTAGCCATGGAATGTCTAGTCTCACTTTGAATGAGTCAGACTCGAGAATCACAACAAATGGGACTTCCAAAGCCTTAGGTCCTACTAGGACTGAAAAATAAATAATGCCAATAGGCGCAATAGAAAACCCATCATGTGTGTGAAGGGTAGCCTATGAATCATCATATTTCTCCTTATGTAAATTGTTTATAAAAAGGGTCTCCTCCATAATGATGTTCACACAACTCGAAAGATCAACCATAACGCTCGTTACGACATTACCATTGATATGTGCGGGAACGTATAGTGGAGAGAACTCCTTGTTCAGAGGTAGATCATGTGAAGTAAATGTAATTTCAGGAGTAACATTCACATGCTCTAAAGGAGGAATATGAGTGAATGAAACTACATTCACATACTCAGATGAGGTGAAATCAAAAGATGAAGAAGACAGAGCAACCAAATTAGCATAATGTGTCAAGAATGGATCCGTGTAGATCTATTCGACTTCACTATAGATTTGTTCAAGTTTTGTTTCCTACCATCGATCTAGATAGTCTTGTCATTGATGTGGTCTTGAATCACATGACATAGGTGAACACATCTCTAGGTGGCATGTCCAGAGACTCAGTAGTACTGGTAGAACTTCTATGCATCATACCATTGAGGATACGACTCGAAAAGTAGTCTAATCTTTGGAAAATTTATTACTTTATCTTTCAAAAGTTTTTGCAGGATGCTATTATAGATTCTAATAATTTAGTAAATGTTATATTTCATCTTGTAGCATTTTTATCTGTGGGAGCAAAAACCATGTTTGCCACAACCTTGTTCTTTTTAGACTTGCTAGAGACTGACACAACTAATCTACCCTCCTGATGAGAGCATGAGGATGAATCCCTATACTAAGCAACCATTTTCTGGTACTCTCACAAGGCAACACATAGATGCACAAAGGATGGATATTTCATTAAATGAAATTTATCTTGTAGTGTAGGCTGTAAGTTTCTAATGAATACTCTTTGCACATCAGAATAAGGTAAAGAAAATGAAACTTGAGAGAATAGGGCTTGGTACTGAGCTATGAAATTAGTTACCTTCTCATGAGGTCCTTGCTTACATCAGACGAGATAAGAAAATGTGATCTTCGGTCCAATGTTGGCCTGGAACTAATGGAGGAACTGATTAACTAGTTGATTGAAAGAGAAAATGGAATTATCAGGAAAGGAGCAATACCATTCTAAAGTGAAATCCTTAAGAGAACACGAGAATAGTTTTTCCAAGAGTGCATCATTACGAAAGAAATCAATACACATAGCATTAAAGGATGGAGACATGTGTTTGTGGATCCCCACAACCACTATACTTTTCAAGTTTCGGGATCTCCACCCCCTGGGGGATAGGAGTGTTTAGAATAGAAATAGAAAGAGGAATATGATGCCAAAAAGGTTGAAACATAGGCTAGGAGGATGAGCTGGCCAATTTTTCTAACTACTTCTACATATGTCTCATGTTTTGTAGAAGAGCATTAAGGACAGGATCAACAAACGAAGTATGACCAACAAAACCACTAGCAAAAGCACTAGCACCCGCACTAGTAGAGCCGTCAACACTAGCACCAAAACCAACACTAAAAATAGGGACACTCTAAACCTCAGGTGCAGAGAAACTAAATCCCAAAGGAACCCTATTTACTTTAATCATATGCATCTTCTCAGGCATGGTGTTGGTGTTAGTAGAGGGACCTATTTCATCCATGCACACAAACACCCCAAGCATTGAGATATCCAACTGTTGTCCAACGATCTTCAATACAACATCTTGGGTAGCACCTAGGATGGAGGTGTAGGATGGGACATGAGTCTCTACGATGTTTTCTATGCTACGAAGAATCCCTAAGCCTCTTTGATCTTTATTCAATAAAGTCTTTAAATTTTTAATAGTAGGAGCCACTTGGGCAAAGGCATCATCTCTTGCCAAGAACCCTGTGAGCTCTTTGAGTCTTAGCTCCAAGGAGTAAATTTTCTCTATAGGGACCCTAAAATTAGCTTCATCCTCCAAGGAAGAGGCAGAGCTCGAGGGTGAGGCAAGAGGGGTAGGAACATGAGTTGTAGCTTCATTAATAGGGGTATATCCAATGGAGAGTCCTATAAGGAACTCATTGAAAGTTAGGATGGATTGGGTAGGACTAAACCTTCTATATCCCATATCTATGTTTTGGTAACTCCTTCCAACTACGTATCTAGAGGTAGTCAACTGGGTCATGAAGCTCATAAAGAACGTCTCGACACACTATCGGCTACATTTCCAAGTATGAGAGAAGAAATTTTTTTGAAACAAAGACAAAGAGAAAAGGAAGGTTCACATCAAGTTCACCAAAATGTAACTTGAGAGGATCCGCCACTCCTGAGTCTCTAAGACAAGGAAGAGTTTGTAGGGGACAGATAGCTCTAGGTTACCTTAATGAAAAAGCTCAAGTGATGGGATGGCAAATAAAGGAAAGACTAAACTATGTTTTTAAGTTTTCTAGATGGAGAACTTCAAGAATCAGGTGAAGAGACCTCAGAGGTCTCAGGAACAGACTAACAGGCTCTTGGCCAAAGGACGAGAGCAGGACCAAGGATGACAATATGGCACATTGGTGTCTTTTTGGCGCACTAGCATCTCGTACAGACAAAGGACAGAGTTTGTAAGCAAAAACACTCAAGACCTACTAACAACCTAAATACTAAATTTTGATATTTTTGCTAACTAAACATAATGTTGAAAATGCATGAAAAGTAAATAAGTACAAGAAGAATACTTGAAATGAAAAATAAGCTACCCTATTAAGAAGAATAAGCGAAATGACAAGTAGAAGGAAAATATAAGCAACTTACAGCAAGTCCAGCCTCCCACAAGCTCCTCACAGATAGAAACCTGGACACACAATAATGAAAAAATGTTGGGGCTACTTTTCGAGGCTTGCCTTAGTCAAACCCCCGCTTTGATGTTTCCACCTCCACAGACAACTAGATAGACCACAATATAAAAATATAGATAAAGAAAGGAACAATATGAAACGTAGAGAATGCAAAGACAATAATATGCTAACTATAAGATAGATAATGCAATGGAATCACAAAGTTACCCTCCCTTCTACAAGCTCAAAGAAGCCGAGAGGAAGAATGAGAACTTCGTAGATGTGAGACGATCATGCAAGAGTGTAGTGTAGATAGCTTGAAACCTAAAAGAGAAATGGTGTAGAGAGAATGGAAGTGCTAATAAGTGAGAATGGAAGAGTGAAGTTGCAAGAATGATGCGGAATAGCAAGAATGAGAAATTGGTATAAAATGAAAAAAATGGTCAAATTGCATGTCAAAGAGTCAATTTCAGGTGTGTTTGCACCTACAACTACAAAGGTGTTACACTTCATGGATAGGTGACAGTATAATGTCCCAACGGCCACATGATCAAGAATCTTGTCAAGACGTTTGTGCGGTGTGGAAGCATCCTAGACAAAATTCCCCCACCGATAGAAAATGATAAGGCATAGACAGAAGTGAAGGCTTAGGACAACGGGCTATTGCATTAATATCAACTTATAAAGCTAAAGTAAGGGTGGTGTTATGGGAAATTGCATGAGGGTACAATTTTACACCATAACATCAAGTAAAGAGAATAATAGTAAAATATACATACTCATATATCTTAACAACAATACTTCCTGAAAAGTAAGATTAAACACATTTAAATGCTCAACTACAAAGTCTCTTGCCTTCATTTCTAAGAAATACATCTTTTTTAAAATAAAGCTTTCTTATTAGACTCTTCATTTGATAGATTTCATCAATTCTTCGCCATGGACTAAATGCAATAGTCTCCTTACATATATTTAGGATAGACGGCCATATTGTCCCTTGAACCTTCTTGTCTAGTTTTCTTTGAATTGCATTAGGCATTTCCACATGTTTTTCTTTCTCTATCACAACCTTCCATTCAGCTCTCTCCTCAAAGAGATCCTTCATTTTTAGTTTCTACTGTTTGTACCCATAGTTGGATTTACAAAACCACTAAAATAATAGCCCCATTACAACCAAAAAAGCATAATATTGCAAGAAATGCATCTACTTCTACAACCAATTCATGGATTTAACACTAACTATTAAAAATAGAAAGATAAACAACACAATAGAAATATTAATGATATAGTGATTTTATCTAATTATGATGTGATTAATTCAATAAAATTATGTGAATAAAAATAGAGAATTAATTTAACAAGTTAGAAAACCATATAGACACTAGATATGTGAAGACCTTACAAGAAAAAACTCCAACCCAAGCAAAATCGAGTTTGCATTGTTTCAAACAATCTAGTATAATATACAATTTGCATATCCCTTTGGTAGTTGTCTAGTAGCATAATAGTACCTACAAAAGCACCTTACAATTCATTCTCATACCTATAATATACAAAAAAATTAAAAATAAGAACCACCATTAAGTGATCCAAAATCATGAGTCATGGCAAAAATTCAACATGCCTATGGTCATGGTTAAGTACCTTGAAATGGTAACTCCTCTTACACATTTTACACCCCTCTTATGCATCATTTATGAAAAAAATTGCATTATATCATAATGGTCAAATTGACCAAGATCCCAATTCTATGTTATCCATGAGAGCATTCAATGTTTTAGCCATAATACCAAATTGAGAAAATATTTTGCCTCTCCCAATTTTGACATTTTCAATATAACCTCCATATTCAATGTCTTCTTCCACAATATCTCAAGTATCTTGGAGAATAAATAATAAATAAATAGTCCTTACATGCAAATGTTCATCCCATTTTTCCACTCAAATATGTTTGGATATCATACATTATTTATCATGTACATAATTAACTATAATTCATTGACTTAGGATTATGCACTAAATAACACCCCTTATCATAGGACTTTAGGACTAACATCATTTAAAAATTCCCTTGAGGAATTGTCTTTTTGTCGCAAGGGAACATATCCTCCTAGGTCAACCCTTGACAAAATTAGGCAAACAATTGAGAATAACAGTATTCATCCATATACATTCTCTTAGGGTAATCATGTAAATCTAGATTTGTTTAATTAAAGTTGGTTTTAATGGAACCATAAACCTATAACAAAAGATAGAACAAATCAAATCCAACATAACAAGATCATTGATGGGACAAAAAAAAACAATCGTAGCTATGTTGCCAAGCTAGAACAAACACAAAAGGAACTAAGTTGTCAATCACAAAACATTAGGTCCAAAGATCTAATATAAACAACGTTAGACCCTCCCCTATTCAAGCTCACACATTTTATACTTGGGTGTGTGATTGGGAGATAGATTTTGGAAGACCCAATGTCTTGAGAAGACTCATCATCAAAAGTGTTGATAGTCAAGTGATCATTGTGGACATTCTACCACCACGTAGCCGCTCATTATACACTAAGTGAAAATTAGAACTAGGTGGTTGGTGGCAAAACATGATCTACATCTAAAGGAGAAAACCTCATAGTCAAGTAGTTGAGTCCAAGGCCTATCCCTCCCCCAGCACCCATAATAATGATTTTCCCATGAAGAGCATTCAAGATGTTGATGTCCACCAGAACATGTGAAAATGTAGAGTGACCCATAAAGGAGGTAGTAGAATCAACTTTCAAGAAGTGATCAATGACATTCTTAATGGCCTCATAAAAGGAGTCTTCCTAAAGCTAGAGAGGAAGATTTGGTAGCCTAACTCACACTAATCTAGTATTAAGAAGTTTTGGATGAGGGTTGAATGATATGAACCAAAGCTTGATCGAGAGTATGCGCTCTCCTTACATTCGAATCCTATCATCAAGCAACAAATCCCTATCCTTCAAAAATCCAAACACTGTAATGAAGAAGCCCTTAGCACATAAATATAGCTCAATCTCACCTTCAATAAAGATTTTCAAACCTAATTGTGTAAAGTTTAAAAAAAAAAAGGAGAACCACAAATTGTTTGGTCTTCATTTTGAATCAGTCTACAAACAAATAGGGGAGGGCCTAGATTTTTTCTCCCAAAGAAAGTTGGGGAGGAACCCCTCAAGCCAATAATAACCACATGGGAGCCATGACTCGAGACCAAAGCGCCAACTTGAGTAACATGAACTCAACCAGGAGATGGCACAACACAAACATAAGCATCAAAATCTTGACTAGGAGAAGCAAATATTGCCTGCACTCAATCCTGAGGGAGCCCAACAACAACACGACCACCACCAAAAGGCTCTGCCTCAAGAAAGTCGTTGCAGCCATCGTCGAGATCAAAGGAAGAGCCAGGTCAAAACATAAATGTAATTGTCGTGTGCAGGGAAGGGCTGCAATAGACAAATCGACAAGCCCCAAAACGCCCGAAATGGGAAAAGTCCCAACCACATAGGGCGTAGAAATAGCCCCCATTCGCCAACAGTTGCACCAGAGAACACCAAGAGAATTTTTTGAAAGGGGTGCGGACAGGAAAGCTCTATTATCAATTTAATATCATCAATGCAAATCTAGATTTGTTTTAGAGCATTAATTGAAATGTTTCCTTTCTTAAAGGTAAATGATATTCAAATAAATGTTTGGATGATGAAATGAATACAATTGAATGCTTTAAATACAATTACATAGAAACAGAACACATAAATATGTTTAGTTGACTTTTATGTGAGAAAAGAATGGATATAATTTAATCAAATTTTGAATTTGAATTTAAAATGTCAAAGGTCAAGAACACAAGTGCAGACTAATTCTTTAAGTACAAATATCATAATTCTACTTCCAAAACATTTAAGTTGCAATTATGAGTTGTTCAAAAGTTATGATCAAAATAGTGGACACCTATATTTTAGCCATCAAGAGAAAATGTTGGTAGAAATAAAATAAAAATTAAATGTTTGGAGATAAAAGCATTGGTGGGTGTGATAAATAAAGAGCAATATAGACAAATGTGAACAAAAAAAGGGACTAACACATGGAGATGTATGTGTGATAAGTGAGAATTTGGAGAACAAATCCAACTTCACGCGAGATTGTGTCATTTGTCGATGTGTACATGTATCAAGACATCCCTTAAAATGATTAAAAAACTAAATAAAAAATAACATGGTGTGCAAATTTCACCCTTATATGTATATATAAAACTTGCAAGAATGGTTAGGAAAATATATTACGTACCAATCATCAATCTTGTAACATATATTACATATTAATTAGTATGGTCGTATTATATAACAAAATATATGTAACATTAACCATGCCAATGGTGAAACAAAAGTTATAATAACCTAAAACAAAGTTAAGCAATAATATAAAGCAATAAATTAATTATTTGTTCAAGAGACTTAAGTATGAATTATTTCTTTATATGCCTCAAATGTTTTCCTTTTAATGTTCATGTTGATTAAAAACTTGCATATGGTTTTTTTCATAAACCGTCTTTAAAATATAATCAAGGACTATTGCTTCTTTTTTTTAGATGTCTTATTTATAACAATAAATTAGATGTTCATTCAATTGTTGTTAGTTTTATAGATCAGAAATACAAATAAGCAAAAATACAACACACAGCAATTTACCCTAGGAAAACCCTCCTAGAGGGAGAAAAACCCAGCAAAAAAAGATCTCTTATATATCAGATGAATAAGTGCAGAAACTGCATACAAAATCAAGCCCTAGACAAGGCCGAATCTAATACAATGAATAGAGACACTTCTCCTTGAAGCGAATCTTGAAAACACAAATGATGACACTTCTTTTAGAATCGAATATATTGCTTAGACGATGAACTGCTACTGAATAGTGTGAATTGGAGTTGAATGAATTGAGGATAAAATGAGAGGACTCTATCCTCTTTAAATACCAAGCTAGGCGACCTCCTTTCCAGGGACGACCTAGAAAATACAAATTTTATTTATAAAATAAAGGTTGACCTTCCTTGAGCAAAATATATTTAGGAGAAAATATCTCCTGCCGCTACAAAACACTAACACTCCCTCTTAGGTAGGGAGGTATTTTTAGGTATCCTTGTCATGGAGTCTCTCAACATGACGTTCACAATGGCTACACCCATTTGTGGAAAACACATCTCAATCACAAAGATGTACAAGGATTCATCATGGAGTCTCTCAACATGATGTCCACAATGGCTACTCCCATTTGTGGAAAGAAACGCATCGTCATGGATTCACTCAACATGACGTCCACAATGGCTACTCCCATTTGTGGAAAGAAACACATCTCAGTCTCAGAGATGTACAAGGGCGTTCACCTCATATTTCTTTGTCTCAAAGAAATATACATTATGACAAATCTTAATGATGTTGAGTCTCCCTCTCAACAAGGGTGACATTCTCCACTACCCCATGCTTGTCTTGAAGATGTGCAAACTTCACTCTGGAAAGAGGCTTGGTGAGAATATCAACCGTCTGATCATTAGTGCAAATGTACTTGAGTTGAATTGCTTTCCTCAGCACCATGTCTCTGATGTAATGATACTTGATCTCCGCCTGCTTTGTCCTATCATGAAATATAGGATTTACCGAGAGCTTCACATAGCTTTGATTATCACAATGAATCATAGTCGGCTCCAATGTTTGACCGAACAATCCTGCAAGGAGCTTTCGAAGCCATACTACTTCACGAGCTGCTACACATGCTGCAATATATTCAACCTCTGCAGTGCTTAGTGCCACAAATGTCTGCTTTCTGCTACACCAAGAAATCATGGTAGACCCCAAACTAAAGCAACATCCAGAGGTGCTCTTCCTATCAGTTACACTCTCGGCCCAATCAAAATCAAAATAGCCTTGTAATTTCAGATCTTCACTGGAGGTATATCTCAAACCATATCCCACGGTGCCACACAAGTATCTCAGAATATGCTTTGCTACAACTAGATGTATTTGTCTTACTTCACACATGAATTGACTGAGAGCACTCACTGCATAACAAATGTTTGGTTTGGTGTTGACTAGATACATCAATGATCCAATTAATTGTCTATACATGGTGGGATCTACCAAATTTGAATCGGCTGCTGAGTCACTTAACTTCTTCAAATTTGTCTCCATAGGTGTAGACATGGACTTACAGTCCATCATCCCAAATCTCCTCAACATATCTATAGTGTATTTCCCTTGACTTGGAATGATCTCATTAGGTCTTTGCCACACTTCTTGTCCTAGGAAGTAATGCATAAGACCAAGATCCTTCATCTCAAACTCGGAGGCTAACTCTTTCTTACATTTGACAATGAGCTTCTCTACTCCAGTGAGAAATAAATCATCAACATAAAGAACCAATATCAAAGCCTCACCATCAACTAGCTTGAAGTAAAGGTTGGAATCTGCATCATTCTTGGAGAATCCCAAGCTCATCAAATATCTATCAATCCTTTCATACCATGCACGAGGTGCTTGTTTAAGACCGTACAAGGCCTTCAATCTGCATACATGAGACTCCTTCCCATGAATCACAAAAGCGTTTGGTTTCTTGATGTACACTTCTTCAATCACACCATTGAGAAATGTAGTCTTTACGTCCATTTGATGTAACTTCCAGCCTTTAGTGGAGGCAATAGCAATAATTGTTCTGATAGAAGTGTATCGAGCAACTGGACTAGCAAATGTCTCCTCATAATCTATTCCCTCTTGAGAGAATCCTCTAGCCACAAATCTTGCCTTGTATTTCTCAATGTTGCCATCAGTTGCATGCTTGATTTTGTAGAGCCATTTGGAAGACATTACTGATTTCCCTTTAGGTCTCAAAACAACATCCCATACATCATTTTTAATGATGGACTGATACTCTTCTATCATTGCATCTATCCATACATGTTGATCGGATGCCTCCTCAAAACTGTGGAAGGCCCAAAATCAATGATGTGACTCATCAATGCCACATAACCTGGAAACTTCTATGAGCTTTCCCTAAAGTTGCCTCGAGGAGCTGCATACTTTTCTGCCTCTTGCATAGTTTGACAAGCCAATAGAGGCCTCTTCCGACCTACGGCAATGTCTCTAGGCCCATCAGTTGGATCTATAGGATCAACTGGATAATAGTCTCGGCTTGTTCGTTGGACTCCCTCTGAATGTGAGGAGTATGATCAAGAGATATGTCCATATCCTAAGAAGTCTCCTGCTCCTCACTGTCTATCTCCATGTGAGTTCCTTTAGATCTTTTGAAGGCTACTTCCTCTTCGAAGGAGACTATTGTGCATATTTTGCACACACGCCCCACCAAGGGCAGGGACCCCCTCTTCTTGCTCGAGTCGGGTCGTTTGACCTTGCCTTGGTTTTCGTGCCTCTGTTTCCATGCCCAAATCGGCCATGAGCCTTAAAGCGATCAATTTCATATTGGCCAAGTTCGCCTACCTAGGTTTCACTAAGTCATTTTCCCCTTAGCGAGCTGGGTCCTACGGTTTTCTCTCTGCTTTTCGCCCGGCGTCTGATTGCCCTTACAGACCTGCATTCGTGGGTTTCCCTTTTTCATTTGTTGTTCTGCCTTGCCGCTTGCTTGCAGCTGAGCCCCCGCGTCTGCCTGACACGCGGATCCCGCACTTGTTTTCGTCGCCGCGTCCTTCATGCTTTGCGGACCTGCTCTTGCAAGTAGCACTGGGCAGGACTCCATTCTCGTTTCACCATTCTCGCGACGGCCGATCCTTAACTTCCCCACCCTCGCATTGCGGACTCCGTGCATGTTGTGCCCCTTTCGTTGTCGTTCAGCGATGGAGCCTTCATGACCATTCTGAGTTGTACATTTCGCAGATGTTATCAGTGATCCCAAACTTGAGGTTCAAGATGGTAAAACCACTAGGTCAAGCACTTGCGGGTCTGCCCCTGTGGAAGGTTGTCTGCCATCCTTCTGCACTTGCGGGTCCACCTCTGCGAAAGGTTGTTTGTCATTCGTCATCTACCTTTCATTTTCCTTCTATCCGTCGCCCTTTTGCACTTGCAGGTCCACCCCTGCGAAAGGTTATCCTATGTCCATCGTCTTCCTTTCGTCTATCGTCTGCCTTTCGTTCGTCATCCTTCAGCGCTTGCGGGTCCGCCCCTATGGAAGGTTGTCTGTCGTCCATTGTCTGCCTTTCATTCGCCTTCCATCTGCCTTTCGTCCGCCATCCTTCTGCGCTTGTGTGTTCGCCCTTATGGAAGGTTTCCTGTCGTCCATCTTCTGTCCATCGTCTGTTGTTTGTCCACCTTTCATCCGCCGAATGTCCGCCATTTGTTGTCCACCACCCTTCCGCCCTAGGGGAAGCCCGCACCCTCGAACCCGCATTTATGTTTATGGCCCAAATAAGCTCCAAACATGAATTTTATGATCTTTTGGTAATGTATTAATGAATCTAATGCTCAATTTGTAGGATGTGATTAATATTCATCTAAATTTATATGTGAATGCACTTACTACGTTGCATGTATGCAAGATTTATGGATCCTATTGCGGGTCCATCGAGGAGGCCCATTGGGAGAGTTGTCTTGCTTTTCATCAAACGATCACAATCTACCAAAGGTTGTCCTACAAGACCGAGAGGTAGCTAATTTATCCCACAATGATGCAAATCTGCAAATGGGGCCCATTTGATTGACTGAAGAGAATGTTGGGAATACATCAAGCAGAAGGCAGCCTTCAGGTAGTTTTTGCTACAGCAAAAGAGCAATCAGCTAAAAGACAAAATTGCTACAGTGGCAAGGCCACTAAAAGACAAAATAGGGAAAAGACAAAAGATGTATTTTAAATTGTTGGATATTATGGGGTAGGTGAAACCCTAGTGTAAGCAAATTTGAGCCACACAATGCAAATTAATCTTGACCATTCATTTGGGCTTTGGAAAACTATAAATAGGGGCTTGCTTCTCATTTGTAAAGGGTTGGAGAGCTGATGTAAAGGCATTCTGCAGCAATAAAGAACTACATTGCATGATTTATGGGTGTTTCTCTTGTGTTTCTTCATTATGCATGCATGGTTCTACTTCCCTATTAGTTTAGTTGTTAGTTTCTTGAATGGTTGTTATAATGGTGTTGTTGCTATAGTATTTGATGAGCTTTCAGCCCATATTTTTAGCACTTGTTGCCGACAAACTGCTGTGTAAAGTTAGCCTGAGCTTCTTTATTCCATTGTTGCAACCTAGTTCAATTTCATTTTCATGATGTCCATGTGCAATCTAAAAATCTGCAGACCTTAGGAGATTGCACTGATTTCGTGTAGCTGTAGGTTCTCTTGGTCAAGCAAAATTCAGTTTGTGGAAGTTTGTCTATTGTAGCAGCCCCCATTGTTACTGTTCATTCGTAGCTTAGATTTAGAACAGCTTTCTCAACCCTTTCCCTTTTGCTATTTCTTTTATTCCTTGGTTAGAGTAGGATCTCAAGCATCACCATGAAGCTTAATCAAATGAATTTGGTGAGTTTCAGCTTGTTGTTTTGAGTGGGCAGTCGCTGTTCATTCACTTCCAGCACTTTCAAACTGCATTTGCAAACCCAACTTCCCATGCTTTATAACTCATTTGTAAGTCCACCTTGTGATTCCAGCAAATCACATGAAACAACTGAGATATTTCAAGCACTGTCAAGACCTGACATTAGAGACCTTGGGATAGTGTTTTGCAATCTGATTGTGGAAGATTGTTTTTCAAGAGAGGTGATGCACCTATGTGTTACCTGTGTTGAGAAGTGCATAAAAAACAAATCAACAGAGACATCCCTACTGATCTCAATCTGTTTCTACCCTGGAATATAAACTCGTAGACCTTTGAGGACTCACTATATCCCACGAATATACCCTTCTTGCCTAAAGGTTCTAGTTTTGATCTTTTATCCTTGGGCACATGAATGTAAACATGACAACCAAAAATTCTTAAATGACTAACCTCGGGTTTCACACCTGTAAAGGCCTCCTCAGGAGTCATGTTTCCCAATATCCGATGAGGGCTTCTGTTCTTAACATATACCATGGTTCTAGAAGCTTCTGCCCATAGGAAGCTCTGTAAACTCTGATCATGAATCATAGCCTTGGTTGCCTCTACTATGGATCTATTCTTTCTTTCAGCAACTCCATTTTGCTAAGGATTGTACGGAACACAAAACTCCCTCTTGATCCCTGCCTCAATGCAGAAATTACGAAATCCTCCAGAAGTGTACTCCCCTCCATTATCCAATCTCATAACCTTGATCCTTTTCCCGGACATGTTTTCAATTTGAACCTTGAATTCTCTGAATCTATCAAGGACTTCCTCAAAATCCTTGGATTTCAAGAAGTAAATCCAAGTCTTCCGAGAATAATCATCAATAAAATCCACATAGTACCAAAATCCACTCAAGGATGCCACAGACATTGGTCCACATAAATCAAAATGAACAAGATCTAAAATTCATTTTGATCTACTGTCACTACTATGGAAGGGACTCTTGATATTCTTACCAAGTGCACATCCTCTGCAAATGTCATTGTGCTCTAGACCAAGCTTTGGAAAACCAGTAACCATCTTCTCCATAGATTGAAGAGCTCTGAAATGTAAGTGAGCAAGTCTCGTGTGCCATGGCTCACTCAAATTGATAGATTCGTGCAATAATGTCTGAACTAGTCGAATTGATAATCTGTATAGGCTCTCCTGACGAAAGCCAATCACACAAGTTGATTTTATGCTAGAGTTCTTGGGCCATGCAAGAACTTTCCCTTCAGAAAAGGAAGCCTTGTACCCTTTGTCCTCCAAGGCTAAAATGGAGACAAGATTTCTTTTGATCCCTGGTACAAACAAGACATCACTCAAATGAAAAGGGATACTTGAATCTAGCTGGAAAGAAGTGGCCCCAACTCCCTTTAAGGAATAACAAGCATCATCACCAATTATCACTTGCAAGTTTGACTCTTTCTCTACTAGGTCTGTAAGATGCTCTCTGTAGCATGTGATGTGACGCGAAACACCACTATCTATCAACCAAGTGTCACTGTCAGTTGGAACATTACTTGAAAGAGCGAAGATGAATAGAAATCCCTCTGAGTTGTCTCTAGATTCCTTTTGAGGTGACACATCATCAATATCTGCAGTAGAAGCATGTTGCTTCGATTTTGATATGCAATCTCGAGCATAGTGGCCATACTTGTCACACCTATAACATTGGATGTGAGAGAGATCCTTCTTTTTCTTCGGCTCTAGAACAAAATCTGATTTTTTGTCTCTATTCCTCTTGAAAGTGCCTCTTTTTCTTTCTCTTCCTTTTCTTCTAGAAGCATGTGCAGCAAGGACATGACTTTCTTCATTATGAGAGTTTCGCCCATTTCCTATTGTTGCCAATTTGGATTCTTCTTGAATGCAATCAGCTTGAAGACGATCAAAATTAGGCAACTTAGATCTCCCACTGATGCTTTGAATAAAAGGCTCCCAAGATTGAGGAAGACCATTCAGTGCCAACATAACCAGATCTCTATCTTCAACTGTCTCCAATAGTGCATAGTTGATCTCTCAATTCAAAAATCTTCAGGAAGAAAGAAATGACTGAATCTCCTTTAGCCATTTTTATATGGAGTTGTTGTCTCAAAGCAAGGGCTCTGTTGGTATTGTTGATCTCATACAATCCTTGTAGAGCCTCGAACATTTCTTTGGATGTCTTCATCTTGGAGATAATCGAAACTAGGTGATCCTTCACGGAGTCTATCATGATCTTCCTAGCCTTCGTGCCATTTTTCTTCCATTGAATTTTCTCTGCTTCATCAGATGGCTCGGGCACATCATTGTCTATGAAATCTAGAAGATCGTTCTCTTTTAAGGCAATGAGAACTCTGAATTTCCAAGAGTTGAAATTTGATGCTCCATCAAGCCTATCTTCTACCTTGACACCATTCACCATCTTCTTTTCTTTGAGAGACTACCTTAGATGAAGAGTTGTATTAACTGCTTAACCAAATCTAATCGGATCTTTTCTTAAACCCGCTCTGATACCATGTTAGTTTTTCAAATAAAAAGTACAAATAAGCAGAAAGACAACACACAGATCAATGAACACAACAATTTACCTTGGGAAAACCCTCCTACTTGAGGAAGAAAAAACCCAACAAAAAATGATGTCTTATATATTAGATGAATAAGTGCAGAAATGACATACAAAATCACGCCCTAGACAAAGCCGAGTCTAATACAATAAATAGACACTTCTCCTTGAAGCGAATCTTGAAAACACAAATGATGACATTTCTTTTAGAATCGAATCTGTTGCTTAGAAGGCAAACTATTGTTGAATAGTGCAAATTGGAGTGATAAAATGAGAGGACTCTACCCTCTTTATATACCAAGCTAGGCGACCTTTCTAGGGCCGACCTAGAAAATACAAATTTTATTTATAAAATAAAGGTTGGCCTGCCTTGAGCAAAATATATTTAGGAGAAAATATCTCCCACCGCTACAAAACACTAACAGATGTTAGTTATGGATTTACTTCTTTAAAAAAAAATTGTAATATATTTTTTTTCAATAAACCCTCTTCAAAATATATACAAGAGGAGCCTCTTCAAAAGCTATTGCTCCTCTTTTATATCATTCATATTATAAATAATATGCATTGTATTTAGAAATTTTATTTAAAAGAGATTATGCTGATTAAAAAAATTGTAATGGTCATGCTGATTAAAAAAATTGTAATATATTTTTTTTCAATAAACCCTCTTCAAAATATATACAAGAGGAGCCTCTTCAAAAGCTATTGCTCCTCTTTTATATCATTCATATTATAAATAATATGCATTGTATTTAGAAATTTTATTTAAAAGAGATTAGCTTCCCTCTTTTTCAGGTATAACTAGTTGTATGCATATTTTATAGATAATATGCATTGTATTTAGAAATTCAAAGTGATTAGCTTCGTTTTAGAATAGAAAGTGATGGATAAAGGAGAGTACTGGTTTGATGGAAGAGCGACTATAGCTTCTCTTTTTTTAAAAACCTTTAATCGTAAAGATATTTTATGAATAATATGTGCTTTAAATTTATAAATATTAATGGCATTAAATTTATAAATATTATCCTAATGAAAAAGTGATGGATAGAGAGTGTTGAAATATTGCAAAGCAATGCTTATAAAATTTTGCCACATTGGTGAAGATTTGATATCTTACTTTCAAAATTAACTCCAAATTTAATTACAAAACCATCCAAAGAACACACACCAAACATAGAAAATTTAAAAGCCCCTTTCATGGAACAATGCTACCATTTGAAGTTCACGGTTCTTCGCTAAAATCTGATTATTCTACACCTCTCATACAATGCTAAGAATGGAACTATAGACCAATTTTGCGAAGACCTACAGAAGCTCCTTAACCTTTTGCCCCCAAGTTGTTGCGCTGGCGTACCCGACCCCTCGCATACACCAATCGCTGTTCCTACTGGGTTTGCCCGCGTGAATTACATTTCAAGCGCATCAATATCAGCAGAAGCAGAATTAGCTGGGCAATTCTTCCAACCTTTACACAGTTCCCCTCCACTTCAGTTCACGGCCATGAGGAATGGACCATACACTTACAACTCAACCACCCTCACACCGTGATCACAATTACAAATATGGTCGAGAAGCGATTAGAATGGGAACTATGCCATAGAACAGCGGGGGTGGGGGGCTACAGAATTCCAGGTAGGTAGGATACTTTTCTACTGTTGCCCCGAGCGAACGGCCAGAGATTCACCCACACCGGATGATACCCGGTCGCTTCGTTATGATTGACCAACGCACCTATATTCCGTACTGTAACATTCCAAAGTCTACCATAAAATGGAACCACAGTACACTATTCTAAACCATGAAAAAATACTACATATAACATATCAACAAATGCAATTGGCAAGCACAATATATGCCATATCATTGGCATACACAGCCCCACGGTTTAACAGTTCACACGTCTCACTCGATGAAACAAACAAACAATACAACAAAGTAAATGCCATGTCATTGACGTACCCAGCTCGAACGGTTTAACAGCTGCCACCTCTCATTCAATGAAACAAACAAACAATACAACAAAGTGGAGAGACTTTGTATGTCTAGGACAATATCTCTCTCCCGGGCTTTACAAAGTAAATTCTCTTCAATTTTAACCTTTCCATGTGTGTGCATTGGATTGTAAGATTAGAATATAATAATATCTAATCATGTTCAGAAAAAAAGTCTTGAGAGGACACAACTGCTCTCCATGATCATCGACCAAATTTCTCAAACGAATTATTTTAATTATGTTTTCCTTTGTGCTTGTTATCAAATATGGCATCATTTGCGTTTCTAGATATTTGAGGCACAAACAATAAGGACCGCCTACACTAATGGAACATATATGTAAAATAAAGGTCGCCATCAAAGAGAACATCTGCATAATTTGCCAGAGTTCCTTAAACTACTATGCATCTCACATGATGACCTCGGACAACTCATGGAGTTTCTATCATTTTATTATACATTCACCATTAACATTAAGTTATCCTGTGCTGTACTATATCTCGTCATATAATTGCCACGCGTAGCATTCTTGTAACAAATTATATTGTGGGAAAAAGAGAAAATTTGCATGATTTGAGTTTTCAATTCAAGGACCAATCATACTTGTAAGAGATTTGAGTTACCTACATTCCCACTCCTTTGGCTTTTTATTAAGAGATTTCGGGTGACACTGCCAATGACACACCTCTCAGGCGTAATTAAATCTATAATATCTATTGCTTTAAGGAATCGTTGTGTGAGCACGCCATGTATACCAATAATCCAGCCTTGTAAGCAGCACGTTATAAACATAGAAACTTGCGGGATGTTTTGAACAAGACACCATGCACACCACTCATGTAAGAGTCATGTTGTATTTATTACATCGATATAGCAAAACTGAATGGAAACTCTAACCAGGTCACTGGTGAAAAGGTTATAATGACTAAAAAAGAACAATATTGGGGAATAATATAGTTCACCAAATCAGATGCCCAACAACCCTTGCAAGAGACATATAAATTACTTTATTAAAACTCAATTATTCCTAAAACTTGCAGACTTTTCCTTCAACCTCTGATCAGCCTCTTAAGTTGAAACTTTATAATGCATTGTTTAAATTTTCCAATATTTTACACCCTCGTACCCTATACTAATGCTGCTTTACCTAGCTTTCTAGAAAATATCTGAATAAGAGCTATAGGGTGATACGAGAATCCACTAACAGTCGCATCACACCAGAAAACATTGCTTGCATTATTACTAGGCATCATATGATGGAAACAAATGGCACTCGCAGCAAGGTACATGAGCATCTTGACATAACCACCTGCATCAAATGTTAAATCCCAAAACCAAAAACAAGATATGGCATATATTTCCTTACTGGAATTTAATTCCTTAACATCATCTATATTTATTCAACTCCATTCGCACAAGGAAAGGGAATCATCCGAAGCTTTGATTTCATCAAAGCTGGCAACTAATACAATAAGCAGGTACTAAGGAGAAGCCGTACAAAGAGTCGGCAGTAATGAAAAAGATCAAATAAAGACTTGCATAGTAAAAAATTCCAGCATCAATAAAAAAATTATTGAAATTACTAAACAGGATTCAACAAGAGATGGAGAAAAGCAAGACTATTTTAAATGCCACATGCTTGTTTCAAAATGACAAACTGAAACACATTACCAAACAGATTGGCCGTCGGGCCAAAAAATACTCAGAACTTCAGATATAACACGATGGTACTTAATTCGATTAATATAAACATGACAAGCTTTGTTATCTACCCCTTCAGAGAAGCACTGTAGAGGTAGTGGACTTCTTGGCCATAGGCAAACACTTGCAAAAAACAACCCAAGTAATCCCCATCTAGAAAGTCATCATAAGGGATAAATGAAATTACAAAATAGTCACATATATATATTGTCATTGTCCTACCAGCAACCTGCTGTCACTGTTTAAGATAAATGCTGTCCAACTCAAAACAAGAAATAAAACATCACATTACAACATCAAGAATCAATCCGATCCCCAGGTAGTAAATTATAAACTTCAGATACGCACTCTGCCTAAATTGCATACAATTCAATCCTAAGTAGCTTAGCGTGCCTTGTCCCTAATGTTCTCAATCCCTATCTCAGAGGCATCTGTTGCTTGGACTTCACACTGGACCCCGTCAAGTTCCCTCCTGAACCTATCCTTAGAGCTTGCATAAAGCATCTTGTTACGGACCTTGGAAGTATCAGGAGACCTGCCACAAACAAAGGCAAGCAAAGTTAAACAGACAACACTAAAAAAACTGTCACCTGCACTATATAAATTAGCTAAGAATGTGCATTTTGTCACAAACAGCCACTTACCATGCAATAAAAAATATTTTGCTCTTCTGGCAATTTTCCTCAGTTACGAAGTCAAAATCATAAACTGCATATCTGCACTCTTTCTCGGGAAGAGCTGCAGTAAAATCATCATATGTTTGACCAGGGTTACCAAGCTTGTCCACTGTAATCATGTTTAGCTTGTCATCGATCTTAAATGTTATAAAACGATGAGTTCTCTTGCTCTTCAGCTCCAGAAACTTGAGCTTGCAATCATTATCTACAGCAATTCCAGATGAAGCATTTGCCTGTGATCATGAACAAACATGCCACCAACAGCTTCTTACAAAAACAAGATCCAATCGAAAAGGACACTAATCAAAAAAATGTTTTACAACAAAATCAATCTTCTACTTGTTATATTGATTGTGGTAACCATTGTTCAAAAACTCGGACTCCGCATGAACTCAGAAAGCCAAAAAACTCAAAAACTCAAGACTTGGAAAAATTTGTAGATCATTTATAGATCAAAAAAGAATTCAATTCACATCATAGTGTCATACAATTATAAATTACATATCTGTATTAATATTACAAATTTCATCCCTGGTAGAAATGGCCCCAAAACAAATTTTACTTTTTGCAATTTAAATTTAGCGCATGGGCTCTTAGGGTGGCAGTCCCCAGCTGAGCCGAGGGGAAGCGCCCCTGGCAGGGTCCAGGGACTGTGTCCCAGCACATACCCAAATTCAGACCTTCAAAACCACACAAACCTTCATAGTGCATGCTTGAATGCTCAAAAAAATAAAACAGCTGAAATGCTCGAAAAGCGGATGTAAAAAATAATAAAATGACTTTTTAGGGGCAGACTTTTTTTCAATCAATGGCTGAACTTTTTACTTGGCCTCATGAGTTATCGGCAAGTTTTTTCAGTGAGTTCTTGCCAAAAAATTCACCAATAACTCATGGGCAAGTTTTTCTGCAAGTTACTCACAGGCACTGTAATTAACTCACAAATCCTGCAAGTTATTGCCATTTTTTTAATCTATAGCAGTATCGTTGTAAACCAGGCAGAGTAATGCATCGATGCATAATTAAATCCAACAATTACATCCCAAAATACAAATACACTGCAGATTTAAAAGGCATCTAAAAGATCTTTGTTCCCTATTTAAGATAGAATTCGGTAATTATATATTTCCAGCTTACTTCTCACTCAACTGTGTCATCATAAAAGAGAATCATGATAAAATCAGGAAAACCATATGCAATGCAATGTACAATTTGGTTAATCTTGGTTTTATTTAGTATTTTTATCAAACAGAAATGTAATTATGCATTATGTAAGACCATTTAAATCCATTTCCAAATAAGTTACACATCTATCATCAGATTTTGGTACATATAGACAAAAATAGCAACCCCAAATTCCAATAGATACAATGAAATATCAGTCTTATATATGAAACTAAGAATATATATATCTATGCTATTGCTGACATTAAAAACTATATAGGAATGAGCAGCAAACCTTTTAAAAACATCAAAGCCATTCAATTTAAAAGGCAAATCAAACAGAAGAAAATAGCTCAATAAATAGATAAAGATACTGACCAGGATAACAGAAGATAGATCAATAAATATCAAATCCAACAGCAATCCCAAGTGATAAAAATATCAACTTTCTTCTAAACAAGTGGTTAACAAATTAAAAATATCTCAATAAAATCCAACCAAAATAAATAAAGAGTAATGATTAAAATTTTAAAGGCTATAATATCCATAAATCCAATTGATTATACCATCAAACATAAAATAACAAAGCATTGCCAGCAGAAAAGACATAGAGACAAGAGTGCAAGGATTACACTCTCAGCTTCCATTGATTAGCATGGAAATCCATCAGCTATCACAGTAACATGAATTGCCAAAGGCATCTTATGAATACTAGATCATCGGAAGATTAAATATGTAAAATGTGCTCGAAAAGACCAATCACCATAAGTTCTACCAATGGTACAGCACAGACCAGTCATAAGAAGCAGCAAAAGAAAAAAACTTGAAATCCAAAACGTAAAATAGATCATTAGTCAAACCAAAATCAATGCATCTGACAGCTTGAAACTCATCTGAGGAAAAAAAAAATCTTAAAAACAGTTCACAGAATAACCTGTGAACACAATCAGATTAAGAGTCCGCCTGGTGATTCACTCAAAACATTATTAAATTGAGTCAAATCTTAAAAAAATCCACAAACTATATTCAAGCATCAAATAAACATATACACGAAAACAAATGTAGCAACACCAAAGCCCTTGAAGCCACAAACCAGCGGTAACAAATTGACAGACCCTAGCCATGACTAACAACAGACGTTTAAATATTAATACATACAAAATTCACGTTGCCAAATCTAGCAGCTTAAATTTTGTCTGTAACTGAACGGATGCAACAAATTCCTTACAGATCCAGAAAATCAAGCATAAACACATAATCAGACCATCAATCAGCATCCGTACCAATATAATCATTCTCACCTTAAACTTTAAATCCAAATTTCAAGCAACCAGACCCAAATCCCAAAATTCGCATAGACTACACACATACCAACCTAATTTATCGACCACAGATCACTGAATAAACCTAGCGTTTAAAAATTGCCATGTAACCCTTCACTCAGATCCAAAACATCAACATCTGTCGACAAATCAAACCCTAGAAAAACAAAAAATCACAGAAATCCTACGGCAAGCAACCAATTCAACAACAGAAAAATTAAACAGCTCGCCAAAGCGTAATCTGGCCTTCAAAACCTGGAAGTCCACGGCCATTCCAGGAAACACAAAACAAGCAGAATTAACCGCACATACAGCTCGCCAAAGCGTAACTGGACCTTCAAAACCTAGAAACTAACGGCCATTCCAGGAAACGCAAAACAAGCAGAATTATGCGCCCGTCTGCTCGAAAAACAGAAAAACCGACCAAAACAGATATTCAACGGCTTAAACGACCGCTTACAAAGATCTACACACGATTTTCATTGGCGACGTATTTAACATTTGATAGACTCGATCTAAACCCTCATCTGAACGATCTAACCCTAACTCGACCCACAAACAGAATTAAATACAGAGATTTCAAGGTTAAATACTAACCATTTCTGCCGATATGAAGCGAATTCCAGGCAGAAATCCGCAATAGACAATGCACAGATCTGAACAGCACAATCACCGCTTAAGCCGCTCAATAGAACACAAACCAATCTTTTCCTCTCCTTTCTTTCTTCTTTGTGTACCCACGCAGACGTGAAGAGACACGCTCACAAACACATCTCCCGATATGAGGGTTTCACTCTAATTTAAGACACCAACCGCTCTTAAAAATCAGCATGAGGGAAGATACATCCACACGTTACGCCTCTCACATGCATACATCATATCATCTTATGTATGACTTGTATCATTATGTTCATGCTCATCCCTCACCGTCCTCTCTCATATGGCCGGCTTAACTTTTCAAAATTTCTTTGTTTGACAAGGTGTCTACACAAATCCAAATTGAACTTTTATGTGTAAATAGCCTTCACCTCCTAAGGAAGCGGTCCCATGCAGGGGGGCAAGAGGTCCCAATGTTTATTGGAAAAATTAGAGTTTTACCTTGGAAAGTTTTTAGTTTTTAGCTCTTAGATTTAGGTCAATTTTGTCGGATAAAATTGGAAATTTCTTCCACTTTTCGTACATCTTAATTCATGTGACTCATTACAAGGTATTATGTGGAATATCCATAAAAAAAAATTTGGAGAGAAATATATTTTTTTTATATTTAAAATGTTGGGATGTAATTAAAAAAAATTAGATTAGCTATTCTAATAAAAGTTAGGAGACCATACAATTATAAAGCTTCTAAATAATCTCGACAACATCTATTAGAAAGTCTTTGTGAATAGAACCATTGTCTAAAGGAAAAAAAATTGACCAAATAATATTTTTAAAGTTAAAATAAGAATTTTTTACTAAAGAATTATATAAATTATTAGTATAAAAATTGTAGAATTTTTCAGTTAAAGGTGGCATGGATTCACATTCTAGAGTCATACATATTACATTAAACTTGGAAAAATAAGTGGTATAGAGAAAGTTGAGATAGTTTAAAATTACGACCGCTCAAAATATTGCATCCTTAAAGTAACTAAGTAAATAGAGTTAAAAGGCCAACAAGAGAGCATTCACCTTAAAGCCTTATCCAACATTTAGCAAATACATCTAAGAAATTCTTCAATCAAAATTATTTGGTAGTTCATTTTTATGAGCATCATCTAAATAGAATGAGTGTTAACCATTTATAACCATGAAATGTCTTCTTTTGAACCATTATTTGTAAATATGCTCAAAATATACAATCAAATAGATAAATAATCTATTATTACTTAGATGGCTTGGTCCATGACGACATATAATCCAATATACCATGACCATTATGCTAATGGGGTGATGCCACAATGGAAATGGACCTCCTACTAATGTAATGGTTGATTAGATGTGGATGATGTTTGCTTGCTTGATCATCCCTCTACTCTTATGTAAAATCTTTCTATAATGATGAAAATTCCATGTTTTGTACTTTTCTCCTTCGTTTTGGACTCACTTTAACCCATTTGTCTAGTGCAATAATTAGTTTGTGAAACAATGTATCTCACATGGAAGTTGGCAAATAACCTAATCCTAGCTTGTCTCCATGTGTATTTATTCCTAGGGTTGAGACATGGC
>VDFB02066312.1:164800-224715 GCA_007258455.2 Sequoia sempervirens
ATCCTGCAAGTTATTGCCATTTTTTTAATCTATAGCAGTATCGTTGTAAACCAGGCAGAGTAATGCATCGATGCATAATTAAATCCAACAATTACATCCCAAAATACAAATACACTGCAGATTTAAAAGGCATCTAAAAGATCTTTGTTCCCTATTTAAGATAGAATTCGGTAATTATATATTTCCAGCTTACTTCTCACTCAACTGTGTCATCATAAAAGAGAATCATGATAAAATCAGGATAACCATATGCAATGCAATGTACAATTTGGTTAATCTTGGTTTTATTTAGTATTTTTATCAAACAGAAATGTAATTATGCATTATGTAAGACCATTTAAATCCATTTCCAAATAAGTTACACATCTATCATCAGATTTTGGTACATATAGACAAAAATAGCAACCCCAAATTCCAATAGATACAATGAAATATCAGTCTTATATATGAAACTAAGAATATATATATCTATGCTATTGCTGACATTAAAAACTATATAGGAATGAGCAGCAAACCTTTTAAAAACATCAAAGCCATTCAATTTAAAAGGCAAATCAAACAGAAGAAAATAGCTCAATAAATAGATAAAGATACTGACCAGGATAACAGAAGATAGATCAATAAATATCAAATCCAACAGCAATCCCAAGTGATAAAAATATCAACTTTCTTCTAAACAAGTGGTTAACAAATTAAAAATATCTCAATAAAATCCAACCAAAATAAATAAAGAGTAATGATTAAAATTTTAAAGGCTATAATATCCATAAATCCAATTGATTATACCATCAAACATAAAATAACAAAGCATTGCCAGCAGAAAAGACATAGAGACAAGAGTGCAAGGATTACACTCTCAGCTTCCATTGATTAGCATGGAAATCCATCAGCTATCACAGTAACATGAATTGCCAAAGGCATCTTATGAATACTAGATCATCGGAAGATTAAATATGTAAAATGTGCTCGAAAAGACCAATCACCATAAGTTCTACCAATGGTACAGCACAGACCAGTCATAAGAAGCAGCAAAAGAAAAAAACTTGAAATCCAAAACGTAAAATAGATCATTAGTCAAACCAAAATCAATGCATCTGACAGCTTGAAACTCATCTGAGGAAAAAAATAATCTTAAAAACAGTTCACAGAATAACCTGTGAACACAATCAGATTAAGAGTCCGCCTGGTGATTCACTCAAAACATTATTAAATTGAGTCAAATCTTAAAAAAATCCACAAACTATATTCAAGCATCAAATAAACATATACACGAAAACAAATGTAGCAACACCAAAGCCCTTGAAGCCACAAACCAGCGGTAACAAATTGACAGACCCTAGCCATGACTAACAACAGACGTTTAAATATTAATACATACAAAATTCACGTTGCCAAATCTAGCAGCTTAAATTTTGTCTGTAACTGAACGGATGCAACAAATTCCTTACAGATCCAGAAAATCAAGCATAAACACATAATCAGACTATCAATCAGCATCCGTACCAATATAATCATTCTCACCTTAAACTTTAAAGCCAAATTTCAAGCAACCAGACCCAAATCCCAAAATTCGCATAGACTACACACATACCAACCTAATTTATCGACCACAGATCACTGAATAAACCTAGCGTTTAAAAATTGCCATGTAAGCCTTCACTCAGATCTAAAACATCAACATCTGTCGACAAATCAAACCCTAAAAAAACAAAAAAACACAGAAATCCTACGGCAAGCAACCAATTCAACAACAGAAAAATTAAACAGCTCGCCAAAGCGTAATCTGGCCTTCAAAACCTGGAAGTCCACGGCCATTCCAGGAAACACAAAACAAGCAGAATTAACCGCACATACAGCTCGCCAAAGCGTAACTGGACCTTCAAAACCTAGAAACTAACGGCCATTCCAGGAAACGCAAAACAAGCAGAATTATGCGCCCGTCTGCTCGAAAAACAGAAAAACCGACCAAAACAGATATTCAACGGCTTAAACGACCGCTTACAAAGATCTACACACGATTTTCATTGGCGACATATTTAACATTTGATAGACTCGATCTAAACCCTCATCTGAACGATCTAACCCTAACTCGACCCACAAACAGAATTAAATACAGAGATTTCAAGGTTAAATACTAACCATTTCTGCCGATATGAAGCGAATTCCAGGCAGAAATCCGCAATAGACAATGCACAGATCTGAACAGCACAATCACCGCTTAAGCCGCTCAATAGAACACAAACCGATCTTTTCCTCTTCTTTCTTTCTTCTTTGTGTACCCACGCAGACGTGAAGAGACACGCTCACAAACACATCTCCCGATATGAGGGTTTCACTCTAATTTAAGACACCAACCGCTCTTAAAAATCAGCATGAGGGAAGATACATCCACACGTTACGCCTCTCACATGCATACATCATATCATCTTATGTATGACATGTATCGTTGTGTTCATGCTCATCCCTCACCGTCCTCTCTCATATGGCCGGCTTAACTTTTCAAAATTTCTTTGTTTGACAAGGTGTCTACACAAATCCAAATTGAACTTTTATGTGTAAATAGCCTTCACCTCCTAAGGAAGCGGTCCCATGCAGGGGGGCAAGAGGTCCCAATGTTTATTGGAAAAATTAGAGTTTTACCTTGGAAAGTTTTTAGTTTTTAGCTCTTAGATTTAGGTCAATTTTGTCAGATAAAATTGGAAATTTCTTCCACTTTTCGTACATCTTAATTCATGTGACTCATTACAAGGTATTATGTGGAATATCCATAAAAAAAAATTTGGAGAGAAATATATTTTTTTTATATTTAAAATGTTGGGATGTAATTAAAAAAATTTAGATTAGCTATTCTAATAAAAGTTAGGAGACCATACAATTATAAAGCTTCTAAATAATCTCGACAACATCTATTAGAAAGTCTTTGTGAATAGAACCATTGTCTAAAGGACAAAAAATTGACCAAATAATATTTCTAAAGTTAAAATAAGAATTTTTTACTAAAGACTTATATAAATTATTAGTATAAAAATTGTAGAATTTTTCAGTTAAAGGTGGCATGGATTCACATCCTAGAGTCATACATATTACATTAAACTTGGAAAAATAAGTGGTATAGAGAAAGTTGAGATAGTTTAAAATTACGACCGCTCAAAATATTGCATCCTTAAAGTAACTAAGTAAATAGAGTTAAAAGGCCAACAAGAGAGCATTCACCTTAAAGCCTTATCCAACATTTAGCAAATACATCTAAGAAATTCTTCAATCAAAATTATTTGGTAGTTCATTTTTATGAGCATCATCTAAATAGAATGAGTGTTAACCATTTATAACCATGAAATGTCTTCTTTTGAACCATTATTTGTAAATATGCTCAAAATATACAATCAAATAGATAAATAATCTATTATTACTTAGATGGCTTGGTCCATGACGACATATAATCCAATATACCATGACCATTATGCTAATGGGGTGATGCCACAATGGAAATGGACCTCCTACTAATGTAATGGTTGATTAGATGTGGATGATGTTTGCTTGCTTGATCATCCCTCTACTCTTATGTAAAATCTTTCTATAATGATGAAAATTCCATGTTTTGTACTTTTCTCCTTCGTTTTGGACTCACTTTAACCCATTTGTCTAGTGCAATAATTAGTTTGTGAAACAATGTATCTCACATGGAAGTTGGCAAATAACCTAATCCTAGCTTGTCTCCATGTGTATTTATTCCTAGGGTTGAGACATGGCCTCCACTTTATCGATGTATAACTCTTATTTGTATTTTCAAGTTAGTTTCATAATTTGTGAAAATTCACCCAAATTTTAATTGTGTTATTTTGATTTCTTGGGCACAAATATTTCCATCCACTTATCCATTATAAACCAATTAAAGTGCGAAAATGTTTGAATTACATGTTAGGATGTCATATAAAAAATCACCCTAATTCATTTTGAATATCGAGCATGTATCTTACACATTTTACACCTAGCAAGAGAGTTTCATTACAACATTGTAGTGTTATAAGAGCATATATATTTGCATTACATTCTATAGCATTATGCATGACTTCTTGGTGTCTTCAATATTTGTTCAAAGACATTAAATTGATATCTTAGGAGTTTGATTAAAGAAGAATAATCCTTGCATAACGAATCTTCAAATCTTTAACAAAGTTCAAATCTGCATATCATGTGATCAATTCCACATATGCATAGATCACTTTCACAAATTATAAAAACAATCTAAATAATCAAACACAATTATTATTGATTTATCTCTAATTCTCTAATATATTTATACAATTACTTCATTATCCAAATCAATCTCAACTCTTATTCTTATAACATATTTATTAATGTTAATTAATTAATTTACCTTAAAATATTTATATAAAATTTCTATACACCTTCCTATAATCTTTTAAAAAATAATCCCTCGAATACCCAAAAATATCTTAAAATTATATGTACTAACTAAATCATAAATTCATTATATAATTTAATACACAAAAACATATTATTCTCAAAAATATCTTAGAATTATATGTACTAACTAAAACATAAATTCATCGCATAACTTAATACACAAAAACATATTTAATATTAAAATTCTTAAATTAAAAATAAAGTCTTAAGTTCGAACTAAAACCGTTTACACTTCCATAATAATTAAGTGGGAAATTTTGAATATTACCCCAAAAAAAAATTGTAGGTTTCGTGGTAAATTAATTATTTAAAAAAAAACTTTTTATGGATAAAGTAAGCTTAGCTTTATGACATCTTGCGTGGGGAGCATGTTTAAATCATATGCTTAGTATTTTAAATTCCCAATTACCCTAAACATATTATAATTATAAATGTTTATTTGTTCAAGTTAAAGTGAGTCATGATGTTTAAGAGGCCCTCATGTGCGTACCCCTTCTTGGACCACCTTTTTAGTTTTTAAAAAAACCTAGGCATGTCCCCCTTAGTACCTCGTAATAAACTAATGCAAGATCATTACACTAATGGAATTAGGTAATTTTATAATAAAGTTTGTTGTTGTTTTTTCAAATAGAGGAATCAATACTTAGTGGGATTTGCAAAGCAAAGTCTTAATATATATTATTATAATTTTTATCTACATGAGGTACCTCTATTTATGCAAGGGTAAATCAAGGGGAATCAAACTTACAACCATCATTCGTGTTTTATAACGATTTGTTTATCTATTCTACATCTGAGAGTTGTAATAGAATTTGTTTTGATGGGCTACACTCTGAAAATAAAACAAGTGAGTGGTAGGTAGATGATTTAGAGAGTTCCTAGATATAATTATATAAGTTTTTTGATGTTGGCATTTTGAATCACACTCCATGATTCATAATTAAGACAAGGTGAATTCATCTCATACTCTATGATTCATCATTACAATGAAGCATAATTAGATCATATTATGTGATCCAAAACATTAATGCAAAAACTATCATATTATGTGATCCAAAACATTAATGCAAAAACTTACACGTTGGGATCCAAAAGCACTTGAAATCATTTCACCGGCTTAATTAAATATGATGCATATACATATAAGAACAAATTAATCTAAACTCCAACTGCTTTTGCCTACTTCTAGTGGTTCAACTAGCCTTGGCAAGCTTAAGTGAACCTAGTCCTTTGGTTGGGTAACAACGCAACATATGGTGGAAGCAACTTTCTTCTCTAGCCTCCCCCATGGGGACTAGTAAGAGTAGCACTAAATTCTTTTGGAGCTTTTGGTGTCATAGTTTGGAGGTAGGTACTCCAACCTCATCCCTTGTTCTCTTATGGTAGATCTATTGTAACAAGTAGTGCCAACTATAAAGGTAAGACACCCATCTTTGGGGAAGATTGGATCAAGAGTAATAAATGACAATTGTAAGAGTCTAGATAATTTAGAATTAAATGCTAACTCTTTTTAATGGACTAATTGAAATGTTTCTAGCATGATTTTCTCCCTTAAATTGAATAATGTGTGATGATGCTTGTGGATGATAAATAAATGTGATTGAATGACTTAAATACAAGGAAATAACAATAAATCACACAAATGTGTGTTTAGTTGGCTTATAATAGCTAATGGAATGGGCAAGAATTGGATAATTTTTAATTTGAAGTTTAGAGTTTTAGGGGTCATATTTGTAGATGCAAGATCGATTCTACACTACACTACCAAGATTGACTTGGGATTAAGATTTGCTTGGGGAATGAATGTTTGGATATGGAGGGTGTAAAAATGTAAGGTGCAAAGGAAAATTCCCATAAATGGATAAGGTGCAATCTAATATGTTGGAATGTGTATAAATAGGGATAGTTGAAGGATAAGGGAATGAGCCTCGCTTCACACAAGATTACACCATTTGTTTTGATTAATGGGGAAAAATGGGTTTTGAAGGGATTTGAAACCCTTTACAAATAGGTTTTGGAGGGACCCAAAACCCTTTCAAAAGAACATTGCAAACAAATAAAATGTAGACAATCAGCAACCGCCCAAAAGATTCACTAGATTACCCATGCTATAGAGAAATTTTTTTGAAGGGAACCTTAAACCCTATACAACCAGGTTTTTACAGGTACCTTGAACCCTAACTACTAACAAAGACCACCTAAGAAAGCTAGGCAACAACACAACCTACAACAGTCAAGCCACAGCAAACCTCCGCTCAGTAAAATAGCATTGAGCCACTAAGAAGAGGGCAACAAGAGCTCCCATTCATAACAATTAGTCCAACCAAACTCCCTACCTCAATAAGGGGGTTACAAAGCAAAAATGAGCATAAGGTAGTAAGAAACCCCTTGAAACACCTGTCAATCCAGCAAGCCAACTCAATCTCCACCTCTAAAGGAGAAAGCTCCCCTCTATTAGAGAGGATGATGTGAACACAATTTTCATTGAAACCATGAATCTCTAGTAACCCCAAGCTCCACCTTAATAGGAGTAGCTTCCACCTCAAAAGGAACAACAAATGAGGGAACCAAAAAAGAGAGCTTCCAACCAAGTTCACAACACCCATCTCCACCTCAATAGGAGAGGAATCCACCTCAATAGGATTAGTCTTCACCTCTATATAAGAAACTAGTTGTAGAAACCAGGAGAAAGCCACCACTCCAATAGAAAGGGTAAACACATCATCCTTTGGCAATCCAGGCATCAGGTACTTCAAGAGGAACATGAAATGAGTCTTGGTCAATAGCCAAAGGGCAAGCTTAACTCCCTCTATCAACTTAATCATATATATAATTGCATTAAAACATTTTTTCAAAATAGGTATAAAACTAAATAAAAATTGACATGGGTATGCAAATTTTAGCATTTGCCCCCACTTTGATGTACATGTAAATCCTTAAATGATCATGCATCTCAAAGTATGGAAGCACTTACAAACGTGCATGTAAAGTATGTATTCAAACATAAAATGGATATCAAAATCATTTCAAGTAATGGATCTTGCTAGTTATCTTTATACAAACTAATCCTTTGGTATGTGTGATCCATGTGTTGGCACCATTATAAGCCACTCCCACATTTTGCACTATTGTTAACTAATTTGAATTGAAAATCAAGTTAAATATCATGTGCATAATTAGTTATAATTGATAACTAGTTATTTTGACCATTATAAGTGATATTTGAATCTAAATTTAAGTAATAATTATAGTGTGTGTGAATTACATCACACTCTATGCTTGAAGTATGCCACATTTTGCACTAGAGTTAGATAACATAAGCCTTTGCACAATAGGGAATGCACTTATAAAAATCCAGTTTGTAATAGTAATGGTTAACATGTAATGCTCTCCCCAAAATTAGGCCTTTTATTATTATCTTCATGCTTAAAACTTTAAACCTTCAATTAGAACTAGGCTATTAATGCGAGGAATCTAATTAATAATTAACTATTACAACTTTCATGCATCCAAAACCATGCCTATCCAATATTGTCCATCCCATCAAGCATCTTGAGCATGATCAAAGACTCATGATGAAGATGCCCATTAGATTGAAGGTATAATGAAAAAATCACATGAGTTCCCACTATTATCATGAATAAGGATTCTAACACCAATATCTTAGCTAATGTTTACCTCGTTAAATATTTACTTTAAGCTTTAGTTTCAAGTAATGGGGCGGTTGCATGGACATGGGTAGCAAATTTGTGGTCACTTTCAAAAAAAAGTTTTGAAAAGTCATAACGCGAACACGCTATAATGTGAGTGTGTTATAACGTGCTCGCGTTATGGCTTAGTGTGTCGAGCCTGAGGATCGGCCACAACGAGCCCATAATGCAAGCGCGTTATAACGCGCTCGCGTTATGACTTAAAAGCAAAAAAAAATTGAAACTCATTCATTCTTCATTTCAATTGTGTTTTTTGTTGTGCTCGCGGCCAAAACCCCCATTTTTCGCACTCGCGTTCTAAGAGGAGGTATTGTGCAAAAAAATTCACCAACAGTTGCTATTTCTTCGCAAGGATGGCGCCACGATGAGGAGGAGGTGTGAGAGGTAAGGATTGTTTTCTTTTTGTTTTGAATTTGTTAGTTTTAGATTGTATTTGATATATTTTTTTTTGAATTTGTAGGAGATGCAAATCAACCTGCAAACCCTCAAAATCCTCAACAAGAAGATCAACCAAATCCTCAAGAACAAAATCCTCAACAAGAAAATCAACCTCAACAACAACCTCCTCCACCAATCACTCAACACCCTCCTGGAACTCAACAAAATTTAATGAGTGAAATTGAGAACAACAAAAAAGAAATTGAGGATTTAATCAATAGGTTGAGTGATCCAAATGGTTCAACCATAGAAAGAATGACCCTAGCAAGTTTTTTGAAAGATATGTTAAAAAATATAGATTCAATTAGTAAACAAATAACTGGATGGCAAGATAGGAGGCAGGTGGCTAGGGCTTATTATGCAGATAAACTATCATATAAAGATGTAAAGGATTTAAAAATTACAAAAGGTGATTTGTGTTCATTATTCATTGACCCACACACAAATCAAAATCTCACCCTCAATGAGAAGAGGTTTCCTATTCATTGGTGCCACCACCAATAGATTAGGAACTTTTTTTATGATAGGTGGTATATGGTCTTTGATTACCCACCATGCAACAATTGTGAAGTCCCGCAGTATTTCCTTAGGAAACTATACTGTGAGTTCATATTGAACAAAATCCCAAATTATTTTGATATGAGGGACTTCCAGGGGAGAAGTGGGGGGTCAGCTCAGGATAGACCCAGTGCACAGTCGGATCCTATGTGGCAAGGGAGATGATCTCTTGCTAAGCCGCCTTGTGAGCACATTATTATGCCTTCTGTTGCGAAGGAGAGTGCCGACGTAGAGACATTGCAGGTGATCAACACTTTGACCAAGAGTGTCATCCATCATACTAGCCCTATTCTACAACACCATCCAAGGGATTCTTCGAGTGGTGGCCTTTGAACCCATGTGTGTCAATCTTGCAGGGTGATTTGTTCATATGACCCCATCGACACTCAGGAGGCTGCTATGCAGGATCCGTCTTCAGCTATGGAGATGGAGAGGGCAACTAACATTTTGCATGAGGCGTATGGCATTGATAGTCAGGTAAGAGTTAGCATGTTCATTGAATTTAATATATTAAATTTTGATTTTGAAATGCAAGATTAACTAATTTAGTTTTATGATTTTAATAAAATTGCAAGGTCACAGTGTTGAGACTGGATACACTGGCCCTCCACCTACCTATTTTTGTAGTACACCTATCAGTGGGGTATGTAACTAGTAAAAAATTATAAATTTATTACATGTTAATAGCATTGTTTTACGAATGGTATTTTAATATGTGATTTTGGATGTTGAACAGGCTAATATTGGAGGTTTCGAGGGAACACCTCCCAATGCCAATGGATTTACTCAAACCTACATGCAGGTAATAGAATAAAGAGTTTAACTAATGAATTGTACTTAATAGATTTGTGTAGTTTATATTCATATCGTTGATTACGTTGCATTGCACATCATTCAAACTCAAAGCATTACTTCACATTCCATAACTAATAACTAGATGTTAATAGATGACAAAATTTCAACTACAATATAGTTGTTTAGAAAGTCAACATAAGCAGTGATGCAATTACTTCACATAGCATAAGTAATAAGTCTAAGAGTAGCTTCCAATTGCATTTGCTTGTCACCTTTTTGCATTTTTACAACATTGGTTGACAACTTTTGTTAATATTCTGCAACTTTACAATTTATGCCTAAAATGACTACCAAAGACCATTACAAACTTAAAAATGGCTATTTAAGCCTTATTACATCATGAAAATACCTATACAACCTCATACATTATAAGTCATGGCGTGGATCGCTATTGTAGTTTTTGTGATTGAATAATTTGTTATTTTATTTTTAGATGTTGGTGGCGGAAACACCTCTAAATGTTACGAGGGCAATGGATATCAGTGTTTCATCCGCTATACAATCCTCGATGGCTCTAACAGGGGAGGTATGAGGCAAATTACTAAATTTCAATTTACATTCGTTGTTATAGATGTTAGTTCTAGTGAAAAATCAAACCATTATTGATTCGTAGTTTAATTTCTATTTGGATGGTTTATACAAGGCTTGAGCACGCCTCAGCATGGGCATGCAAATATTTCCCTCATGGACAGTAGGAGGAGCAACAACAACACTCCTCGAGCACAGCACAAACGAGTGACAAACTTATCACCATCGGATCGACAAGCAAAGGGAAAGAATTTATTTCCAAAGCATGGAGAGAAATGAATTTTGATTCCATAGCCCTTTGTTATATGCCTACATGGAAATTTTGTACATATTTTATATTGGATATATTTGACATTGTATGCCTATATGGCATTCTCGTAAGCCTATATGGCTATTTTGTACCTATATTTTATACTTATATTGACATAGAAATTGATGTATGTGTACATGGCTATTTGGTTAATACAAATATTTTTTATCGATGGTGTCCATATTTGCATTATAAATTCATGGTTCAATAGATATGAGTTACGTGTATTCAAGTGTATGCTTTACAACTTACATGTATACTTTATGACTTACATGTGTTCCAATGTATACTTTGTGACTTACACGTTTTCATGCATATACCTTGTATTTGTACATATACTTTGTATTAAGTTGTGTATACTATGTATTCGTGTGTATACTTCAAGGCTTACGTGTTTGTGACTACTTGTGCTTCCCTTATTCACATGTACATGCTTTACTTATTCATGTGTATACTTATTAATTGGTTAGCCCTAACATTGATCATTGTTGTCCTTCATGGTTTGTCTTGAATAAATTAATTGATTGATGCTAAACAACTTTATCTAAAAGAAAAAAACATGTTTTCAATTAGTATTCCATGAAATGATTCATAAAAAGATTCCAATATATTTAATCCTTTGATTGGAACAACTCAATTAAGCAAAGGATACATAATCTTCACAACACTTGCAAAACATAATATTCAGAGTAGATGAAGTAGTCAACTTCTTGACACATTATCTATGTTACCGGGTTCTTCTATTTTAGCCCTAGTTCTAGTCCTGGTTCGCTCCTGGTGCGGGTCCTAGTTCGGCTCGCTTGTGGGTTTGACCAAGGTCCTTCATTTTTGGGTCTAGTTTGCCCAAGCATAACCCAAACAGAACCTGCGTGCCTAGGCATCCAAAAAGTGTTTTTTTGAACATTTTTTTAATGTTTTATGGAGTTTGACTTTGGCCCACGCCCAAGGGAACCCTAACGTGACCTCTAAATCACTTCAAACACCTTAACTACCTCATTCTTATTCATTTGTTTTGCAAGCAAGCATTTTCATTCCAAGAGGCTAAGCTTTCATTTTTGCTTGCTAGATTGAAAGCGGATTGTGATACAACTTTCTTTTTTCAAAAATTGTTTTGCGTCATTGAACTGAGAATTTATCACACATTTGTAGAGAAACGGAGGAATGCTACAAACTAAAACACATTACACTTATGTTCTTACTGACTTGATGTACTCTCCAACATCTCTCTTCTCTCATGTGAAGAGTTAGAACTGCTTGGCCATGCCTTTGCATCATTCAAGAAGTTTCACTCTTTTTGACAATGTCAAAAGCATGGCTGCATACAGATTAGGCAAAAGACTTTTCCTTTTAGAATATCAATGCATGGAAGTGTCAAAAAGTATCCTTGATATTACAAAAAGATATGTGTTTATACACTTCAATTGTGCAGCCACCCTTTGGTTCTTTGAAAGAAAATTTTGCCTATGCCACTGTTACACTGCACAAGTAAACCAGATTTTTTATTGTGGAGCTATATTAAGCTGCCACTCTTACGACCAATGTAACAATGATACAAAATAATGTTTGAGACTGCAAGAAAACATCAAAATGGCTAGTGTACTAAACAAATTCTTACGATTTATGAAGAACGCTGATAACTCCACTCAGTTGGCTTTTTTTTCAAAATCATACAAATTGAACTCTAGCATCAATAGACTATGTATATCAAGCTACCACAATTCAAGTTTCAATGATGAATATGTATCATGCATGTTTTAAATGACATTCAAGGTTATGGTGGTTTTGTTGTTTATATGATGTTATGTGATATTGTAATCGCAATTCATGCTTCTAGGCTGCACATATATATATATATATATATTGTTTTTACATGTTTTTTGTACCAACAAACCCAAAATGAACCAAACCCCCTCCAAAAAAATTTGGTCGAACCAACGAACTGAACCCGAACCCAAACCTCATACAACCTAAAAATCTCTTCCAACACTCTTCATTCTACCTGCACAAACTTAATTGACCACCAAATTGCCCCCTGACTTTACCTACTTTTACTCCCTCAAACCTCTCTTTTTCATTCAAAACCCATGTTTTCCCAACTAGGGCATCATGCCATAACATACTTTTTACCTCCCTTGTCCTTACAAACATTTTGAACACATCAAACTCCACAACCTCATCCTATTTCCAACCTATTATAACTTATTTTCAAGCAATTTCTTCTTTTCACCTCTTTTAACCTTGCTTTTAAGGGGTCTCAATTCTAAATTTTCAACAGGGGCAGCGTTAGTAATCTCTTCCAATGCCTTTACCAATGCTATTTTATTATTCCTACTCCCTATCCTACTTACATCAGGCCCATATCACCGAGACACAACCTAAACAATAGGTGGAATGGCCTATTACAACATATTACACTCAAACCCTTGTATGAGCAAGTTCAGACCTATTTCAGAAATCTACTTCTAAGTTGCTTGGAACTTAATATAATTCCAAAAGAATGGATTCTAATCAAACCTAAAACCATTCTACAAGAATTGATTCTAATCAACCGTCGTGCATATGTTTCTCTTTTCCATTGTTTTGCATGCCATCATAAGGGATCAAGCTGGTTGAACGTAGCTTGAACCAATTATGTGTGTTTGGGTGCAAAAGAGGACCATGCCTAGCGTAAACGTGTCTATCGGGACGCGTTGGAGCAATTTGTTTGCTCATACAAATTGCAAAATGAACGTTGCACCACTTTGCAACTTTACACTGCTTGCATTTGACACTTTTTCTATCAAGTGAAAACTAGACACCACAGGAAAAAAACTCTGAGATAACAAAAATCGAGAGAGGTTATTATAGAGGGGCTCAACGCGATCTCGTAGGCTCAAACAGAGAGTTCGTAAGCATCATAGTTTCTGAGTAATAGCCCGTCAAAGATTGCTTCCCTTTTGCACTTTGGACCCTTAAGGGATCGATCCAGTTGAACGTAGCTCAAAGCGATTCTGTGTGTTTGGGTGCAAAAGAGGACCATGTATAGCATAAACGTACCTATTTTAACACATTGGAATGGTTTGTTTGGTCACACGAGTTGCAGAACGAAAATTGCACCACTTTGCAACTTTCAACTACTTGCATTTGACAACTTTTTCCCCAAGTGAAAATTTGCTACCATGGGAAAATGCCTTCGAGATAGCAAAAACCAAGAGAATTTATTGTATAGGGGATCAAGGGGATCCCATAGAATCAAACGAGAAGTTTCTAAACATCACGGTATCCAAGTAACAACATGTTGAAGTTTGCAGCCATTTTGCACTTTGGACCCTTAAGGGATCGATTTGGTTGAACGTGGGCTCAGAGCTATTCCACGTGTTTGGGTGCAAAAGAGGACCATGCCTAGCATAAACATACCTATTCAAACGCATTGGAATAGTCCGTTTGGTCACACAAGTTGCACAACAAAAGTTGCACCACTTTGCAACTTTGCACTGCTTGCATTTGACACTTTTTCCATCAAGTGAAAATTGGACACCATGGGAAAACCACTCCGATAACAAACACTGAGAGAGGTTATTGTAGAGGGGCCCAACATGATCTCATAGGGTCAGACGAGAAGCTTCTAAGAATCACGGTATCTGAGTAACAACATGCTGAAGTTTGAAGCCATTTTGCACTTTGGACCCTTAAAGGATCAATTTGGTTGAACGTAGCTCAGAGCGATTCCACGTGTTTGGGTGAGAAAGAGGACCATGCCTAGTGTAAACATACCTATTCAGATGCGTTGGAATAGTCTGTTTGGTCACACGAGCTGCAAAATGAAAGTTGCACCACTTTGCAACTTTCAACTACTTGCATTTGATAACTTTTTCCCCAAGTGAAAATTCACCACCATGGAAAAATGTTTCTGAGATAGCAAAAAAAAGAGAGGTTACTGTAGAGGGGCCCAACGCGATCCCATAGGATCATACGAGAATTTTTTAAGCGTCACGGTATCCGAGTAATAGCATGCTGAAGTTTGCAGCTATTTTGCACTTTGGACCCTAAAGGGATTGATCCGGTTGAACATAGCTCATAGTGATTCCACGTGTTTGGGTACGAAAGAGGACCATGCCTAGCGTAAAAATACCTATTTAGACGTGTTGGAACACTCTGTTTGGTCACACGAGTTGTAGAACGAAAGTTGCACCACTTTGCAACTTTCAACTATTTACATTTGACAACTTTTTCCCCAAGTGAAAATTCACCACCACAGGAAAATGCCTCCGAGATAGTGAAAAATGAGAGAGGTCATTATAGAGGGGCCCAACGCAATCCCATAGGATCAGACGAGAAGTTTCTAAGCATCACGGTATTCGAGTAACAACATGCTAAAGTTTGCTGCCATTTTGTACTTTGAACCCTTAAGGGATTGATCTAGTTGAACGTAGCTTGTAGCAATTTCATTTGTTTGGGTGTGAAAAAGGACCATGCCTAGCGTAAACATACCTATTCGGGCACATTGGAACAGTCTGTTTGGTCACACGAGTTGCAAAACAAAAGTTGCACCACTTTGCAACTTTGCACTGCTTGCATTTGACACTTTTTTCATCAACTGAAAATTGGACACCATGGGAAAACCACTCCGAGATAACAAAAATTGAGAGAGGTTATTGTAGAGGGGCCCAACATGATCTTATAGGATCAGACGAGAAGTTTCTAAGAATCACGGTATCCGAGTAACAACATGCTAAAGTTTGTAGCCATTTTGCACTTTGGACCCTTACGGGATCGATCTGGTTGAATGTAGCTCATAGTGATTTCGCGTGTTTGGGTGCAAAAGAGGACCATGCCTAGCATAAACATACCTATTCAGACGCGTTGAAACAGTCTGTTTGGTCACACGAGTTGTAGAACGAAAGTTGCACCACTTTGCAACTTTGTGCTACTTGCATTTGACACTTTTTCCATCAAGTGAAAATTGGACACTACGGAAAAACCACTCTGAGATAACAAAAACCGAGAGAGGTTATTGTAGAGGGGCCTAATGTCTCATAGGATCAAATGAGAAGTTTTTAAGCGTCACAGTATCTGAGTAACAATATGCTAAAGTTTGCAACCATTTTGCACTTTGGACCCTTAAGGGATCGATTTGGTTGAGAGTAGCTCAGAGCGATTTCACATGTTTGGGTGTGAAAGAGGACCATGAATAGCATAAGAATACCTTTTCGGACGCGTTGGAACACTCTGTTTTGTCACATGAGTTGCAAAATGAAAGTTGCACCACTTTGCAACTTTGCATTGCTTGCATTTGACACTTTTTCCATCAAATAAAAACTGGACACAATGGGAAACCACTCCGAGATAACAAAAACCAAGAGAGGTTATTGTAGAGGGGCCCAACATGATCTTGTAGGTTCAGACATAGATTTTTTAAGTGCCATGGTTTCCGAGTAATACGCCGTCAAAAATTGCTACCCTTTTGCACTTTGGGATCTAATGTTTCCTTGAACTGTACGGTTCCGTACAGGGTGATTGTGCTCTCTTTTTGTTGGAATACGGTGGGAAGTAGACTTAAATCTATTTTAGTTTTGGTTTGGTTGGATTTCAAGTGATTTTATGCATTTTAGAAGCCAATTACTGAGGGTCGGTCTATATACCCTGTTTTAAGGGTTTTGAGTGCATTAAAATGTCATATTAATTCTTTCACTAACTGTATGCTTCTCTAACCCGATGGAAAGGCTTAGTTAGGGTTATAAAACATGTGTGCAAATTTTTGTGCGCAAGGGAGGCGAATAGAGGGTTTTTAGGTGATGCCCTAGATGTCAAATGGTGCATTTTTTAGTGGAAAATGGTGGTTTAGTGCTAGGATTTGAAGAAATCTTTGGGGGTAGTGATATCTCTTGAAATTTTAAGCTTGTGCAAACCAGACCTTTTTGAAAGTGTTTTAGGCTTTTGTTGGCTGTGGGAAGGTTTGGAGTATGGGTTTTCAATAAACCCTTGCCTAACTTGTGAAAGAAGAGGGTTTTGGGGTTTTTTATGTTAGAGGGCTTATTGATGCAATTCAAGGTGGAGGAGCTCTTTTCAACATCAACTAATAAATTCTCAAACAATGAACCCAATCTTTGATCACTAAAACACCCAGTTTCTCAAAACACACTCAAAAGGCTTCTAGCCTTCAATATTCAACAAATGAAGTTATCCTACTGCTAAGGTTGTACAAAGGAAAATAAATCATCACTAGACACTTACCACTGTCCTACTACAAGATTCACAAAAGATCCCCATAAGTTTCTGTGTGCCATCATGGAGAACCAACAAACTGACTTGCTAAAAGGCTACTAGAATTACCCCACTTTTCCAAACAAAGTACCTTTTAAACTTCTTGTAATCACACAATCCATTGGATAGTCACAATTGTGACTCAAAACATCAAATTCATTGATCATTACACCAATACAAGGCTTCTAGGGTGTTGTCCCAACAAACCCTCCCTTTTCATGTATAAAACTAGGGTTTTATTAGATCTACCATAAACCGGGCTTTCCAAAATTTGAAATTGTTTCCAACACACCTATTTAGGTCTGCATAGACATTCTACGTCATTACCAAGCCAAATCCATCAACATTTCACTAAAACCATTCATAAAACCTCCATTTTTACATGCATTTTGCTCTGCCCAGCCCTAGGGAATCACTCAAAACTGACCAAAACGACCTCTCAGCCTTCCAAATCCCCTGTACAGTTAGATTACACTTTTCATGACCCATTCCACAAGAAATAGTGGAAACATAAAGTGGAATGGTCAAATCCACATTTTAGAAGACCCTTAATAAGCAAATGGTGTTAAATCAGGGGAGCAATAGAGTACTAAAGAGAACTCACTCAATATTTTATCTTAGAACCTCCAAAATGACGCAAAGTAAAGCTACTTCACACTATCACACAATGCAAAAAAATTTAGAGAAAGGACTTGTACGAGTCCATACAAGGGAAAGAAAGTTCAGAAAACTCAACAAAATACTGAGAAAACGTTGTTTTTAGTTTTGAATTTCTTCTATCAGCAAAATTACATTATATTCGAGCCTTCAAGAGGCTTTAAATAGTATTTACAAATGATTCTACATCTTTCCAATCATGCGTAACTATTTTTTTTGTAACTAACATGACTTACTACATTATAAATCAATTGGTCTAATATGACCTTATTCAATTGACAAAACTCAAAACACAAAACTAACTTAAGACTTCCATGAACCAAATTTTCTCAATGACCTTGGTGCCCCTGCACCAAATTTCAATATTTCAGTAAATCTCATTACAATGCCTTAGGTACTCTATTCTCTCAGATATTTTACAATGTCACTCATACATTTGAGATTCTCTTATAATGCCTACATCATAGGTTCTCATTATGAGGTTAACTTCAAATGAGTAATTTGAGATTCCCTCGCAAAGCTTCACACGCTCTTTTATAATGGCTTCAAATCAAAATTGAGATTTGTCAAAATCATCAAAATAAGGATGTTTCATTGCTTCTTTGGCTGAGATTCTCTTCGATGGCTCAGAAATCAACATTTTCTGCAAGGAGAGACCAATCAATTTTTAGTAGTTTAGTTATAAATACACAAATTAAAAGAAGAAAAAGAAATAGCATCCAAAATGGAAATGAAATAAAAATAGATGGAAGGCACTTACATATAGGCATGGCAGTCTCTCAACTTAGTCACTCCTAGTCATACATCTTCACTAGGAGTTCCAAGATACCTATTGCACACAACACCTCTCATGAATAGAATATCTTGAAATTCGAGATGCTCTTATAATGTCTACATCATAGGTGCTCATGATAAGGTTAACTTCAAATGAATAACTTGAAATTATTTCACCAAGCTTCGCACGCACTTTTGTAATGGCTTAAAATCATAATTGAGATTTGTCAAGATCATCAAAATAAGGATGTTGCATTGCTTTTCTGGCTGAGATTCTCTTGGATGGATCATAAATTTGCATTTTCTACAAGGGGACACCAATCGATGTTTACCAAGTTACTTATAGATACACAAAGTAAAATAAGATGATAGCATTGGCATCAAAAAAATTAACGTGCATACAAGTATAAATTAATAAGAACCATGCATATACTTACAAATTAATCCAATGAACCATCTGGGTCTACTCTACTCCTTATTGTGTCAAGTATTGCCTCATGGTCAGACTCACAGACCTTCCACAAGGTCTTGTTCAAAGGTCTACCCCCATATTTGGTCAAATGAACATTGGATGCCACAACAAGGTTCGAGTAATGAAGAATCTTATGATGTGTGTCAAAGTCCTAAAACAACCATTGTTTAACACTCTTATGTGAGTACCTTCTAAGTCACGTTCCAGTAACAACAATTGAGCTTGTAGGGTATTCAATGTTTTCTCCATCTATAACTGGGGCTTCCAATTTCCTTTTGGCCTCAACACAACAACACAAGTAATAGTTTGTTCCCTCTTTGTTGTCTTCATCTGCAATAACTGCATAAACATGCCTTGCATTGATATGTGCAACAAATCACTTGAAATTAGTCAACATTATGAATACAGTACAAAGTAAGATAACAATATTGAATTTCAAAAACTAAGCAAGTAGATATATTACCTTGTTGAACTAGATTTGATACATGGTCAAAGTCGACCGATGATTCCATCTGTGTTAATTCCAATGTCGTTGGAGGGTGATACATGTGAAGTGGGCTAAGATAACTTGTCAACCATTTGTCAACCCACTCCCCTGACTCACAATCATTCTAGGCTTGCATTGTACATGAAGAATAAGAGCATGCCATCTTACGTGTATCGATACTCCATGAACCTGCATTTGAGCTAAGGAAAGAGTGTAGCTCACTCGATCCTATTAGTGTACAACAATCCTCATATGGTGCAATGTTAGTATCATCCATCAACCAAAAAAATCTATGAACTGAAGACGTACCTTCATTACCTAGACTCATCAAAGCATTACACCAATCGACGATTGATCTTGCATCTGTCAACTTTGCACTGTCTTTATACTTTAACTCTTCTTGTGCTAATGCTCTTTTCATGCATGCTCCTGCACCATCATGCTCCCCCTTTCCATGCCCGGCCTCACAAAAGTTCCACATATGTTGAACACCTGTAGTGAGATGCATCCTGCACAACCAGTAGAACATGCGTGCATTCTTGAACTATGCTGCACAGTTATTTGACCATATTATATGTCAACTATATGCTATGCCCCTCTGAGCCAAATCATTGTAGAACATCTGGAAGAAACCTTGCACAAACTCTAGAGAATGTGTGCAATCATCACTAATATAAAAGTGATACTCCCTCAATACCTTCCTTTGGTCCTCTGTACTATCAGCTGCATGAATGAATGCTATGTGCACAAATATTGAAACCTGTGTGGAGTTTTAATACTATGACTGCACCTCACGTTGTGGTTGTAGAGTGTAGTTCTCTACAAATTCAACCACTGATACTATGTTGCCAACTGGAAAGGTGTCCTTTCATAGCTTGAATTGTGTGTCCAACCATCGGGCTCTATGGGTATGCCTTGCATACTCATACACTATATTGTCACAAAACATGGACATAAAATGATACTCTGGAATCTTCTGAATAACCAAATCACACTTTTTTTCTTGAGACCCATCTTTTGTAACTTATGCCATTGTTTTATACTTCCCGAAATCTACTAGTTTTTGTCCCACCTCATCTATGCTTTCCATATGTTGACATATTGGCATTCGTTGCAAGCCACCACAACGCTCACATGAACCATCCAAGCATGTTGTCCTGTAGAATATTTGGCCATCCTCTATTTCACATAATTTTTTTGATAAGAACTCTCTTAAAGATTTTGGTGGGGTTTTTATGCGACAATCCTACAAAACATCGTTAGTATGCAAATCTAAACATATAGAATGATAAACATCATAATGGTTAGAGAATTCAATATGTAGTCTACAACAACAAGTAGTGCGTGTGTGATTTATCTTGACATAAAAGGTTCAAGCATTTCAAAAATTCTTTGAGAAATACTAATTTGAGGATATTCATTTTGAAATTTACGAAAAAATTGGGTTTGAGTCGTATCCAAAAAATGCTTTGGATGTGGTTCACGATTCCAACTACTGATTCTCCTTCTTATGACATCCCTTTGATTCAGAGATGGCCTTGTATTATTCTTCCAATAATCTTCAATTAGTGTTCTCAATGCTTCAACAACTTTTTTATCTTTTTGTGGCAGTCTCCTCGAAAATGTCCATAATTCATTTGAATTGATGCCCTCAATTCTTTGTCGCCTTTGAACGGATTTTGATCAAGCTTTTCTACTAATTCTCATTTGTTCACTTGTCTTTTTAATGAGATGAGCTGTCTTTGTTTGATAGCTTACCAAAGTCGATGTAATGACACGTCGGGTGACATTACTATCCTTTGAGTGTGAGGTTTTACCCACACTCTCATAAGCATCCATTAGATTCTTCACAATAGTGTTTTCACTTGATGCATTTGATGTTCTCAACCCAAGAGTCTTCATGATGTTTCTATACTTTAAACCCTACATCATTTCAACAAATAGTTGACATCTTGCTGTATCATTTAGCCTTTCAAAGAATATTTTCCAAATCTTGTGAGCATATCTTCTACAAGTACATTCTGGAATCCTACCTTCCATGTGCTGCAAAATATCGTCATCAATATTAATCAAATACTTTGGCTCTCTACACAAAATTCTAGGTGGTGTTCTCCTAGGCACATACATCTCAACATTAGAAATTTCATCAATATTTAATTGAGGTAGGCTAGATTGCGTACCTTCGATTGAGGGTGGAATAGAAGACATACCTTGAGGTTCATGTGGGGATGATGGCATACCTTCTTCGTCAAATCCGAGTGATGATGTACTCTCAACTTGAGATGTAGTGGATGGTGTTGAACCATATTCACTTGCGGTAGATGGTGTCCCTCCATATTTGCTTGTGCTTAATGGTGTCCCTTCGTATTCACTTGCGGTGGAGGGTGTGTCTCCAACTACAATATTTTCATTTGTCCTAGCATGACACTTTCACATTCATTCCCTTTGTGCTACCAATTTTTGTTCTCTTTTTGATGGTTGAGATTCCTCTTCAATTGGCTTGTTTTCATCAATCGTTTCCAATTTCTTCTTTTCACGATATTCCCTCAACCGTTCTCTCTCCTTTTCTTTGAAGCTTTGGAGCTCTTCGTTTGTTAGTTTCTTCCTTGTTCGTTTCTTCGGCATGGCAGATAATTTTACTTGTAGCATGGTAATGAGACAGATATTAGTTCCTCAAAAATGTATCCATTAAAATAAATGAAATATATGTCATTCAAGGCTTCATAAATAGACAACATAGGTGATGAGTTAGCTTTACTGATGAAGTAATTTAGAAATATAGATGAAAACCAAAATAGTTTAAATTGGTGCTATCAATGTGGGAGGAGTTGGTGCAGGAGCACCATTTAAAGTTGTTAATCCATTTAAGGTCATAAGGTCTAGATTATAGTTTTGGAGGAATTTTGTCTTAATAAGGTCTGTAAGACCATGTGCTGATGTAATTGGTCATTTTTTCAATAGTATTTAGGGGTCTAGGTAGTAGAATTTTCAAAATGTGCAAAAAGTGCTAAGTTGTCAAATTAACAAATAGTGAAGGGTTGTAAAAGTGTATTAAAGAGGTATAACAACAGTTGGTATAGGCCGTACAACATATTTTTGATTCATTTTCTTGTGGAATAGCATTTTATATTGTGTCTTCTCTCATTTGAATCCATTTTGAGTTTTTTCCATTAAGTTTTGTGTGATTTATCTTCATATTTCTCTAACCGGCTGAAACAGGGTTTCTTGTAAATTTGTAAACCTCAAACATGTATTAACTCCATCCCACCTACTGCAAGGCTTGTAACTTGGTGGGATGGATTGGAAAAAATAGGTTTTTGGTGGAGGAATGCTGAACTAGAGCAGGGGAGGTTTGGAAGTGGATTGGGTGTCAAACCCTATGAGGAAATGTTGAGTTTTCCTTAAGAAAAATGAGGTTTTGGTGAGTGAAATTGAGTTTTTGAGTTGGGCAGCATTATTAGATTGAGCATGAGTAGGGTATTTTAGGATTTTTTGAATAGTTGTAAATTTTTGGAGTGTTTGGCAAGTGCTACTTTCAATAAAACCTAGGGTTTCTAAGCCTAGGGAGAGGGTTTTATGTTTTGGGTGGTAAATGATTGAATCTTTGCAATATAATGTTGGAATTTGAAGTTTTGACAAATATAAAGTGATTCCCCAAGGTTTTAGGAGATTTGGACAAGTTTTGAAGGTGGTCCCTTTGTAAAAGTGGGTTAATTTAGGCCCTTAAAAGCGTAGAAAACCTAATTTATGCAGTTTGGTACAAAACAAGCATTGGTGATTGTTGGATATGTTGAAAGGCTCTGTAATGGGTCCCTAATGTGTGTTGTGTTGTGATTTGAAAGGTTGTGTGAGTGGAATTATACCCAATTGAGTGACTTTGATATGCTACAAGGAACAATGTGAATTTGTTGAATGAAAAGGTCCTGATGAAATTGTAAATTGAAAATTGTGTTTGCAGATTGGAGTTGTGTGTTTGTGTGTTGCAGGCCTCCCCCTACTGCATCAAGAGTATATTCCAACTTTTTAGAGACATGTATGGAAAATTTGGTAGCATAGACAAGGCAATTAGTTGGTTTGTATAACTGTTTGACAAAATACCTCAATGAAAGCTTTGGAAGCATACACAAAGTAAGTAAATTTTAAAATAAAAAAATGCCTCAAAGAGATGTGGTTTAAAAATGTAATTGGAAAGTGTATAGAATTGTGTAATTTAAAATGTCCATTGACAACCTAAGGTTGTAACATGACAAACAAACAATGATCAACATGGAATATGCAAAACAACAAAAATGAAAGCGAGCCATAATAGAATGAAAGAAAATGTGTAAAGACTTCACATACCTAAAAAACCAAAGTTTCAAATGGAGGAGTTCTACCCAATTACGTAGCCTTTGCTTCTTCTTTCCTCAAACTCCTCAACAATTTAAATTTTCCAAAAGCTTGTTCTCCTCCAAACTTCAATTGTATATCAGTTATCACTGGAATTCAAACTTGAATTGATAGTATATGCCTTTCAACGTGAAAACTTTGCTATTTCATACACAGGTGGTGGAAAGATCATGAAAAAGGTGGTGGAATCTAAAAATCATGCATGCACACTTCACTCACTCATCAAAAAGCTACTTTTTGTCGAAGCATGCACAAAACTAGGAGAATATGCAAAATGTGGGCTGACATCACGGGTATATTGTGTTTTTTTACCATTTTTAGTGCAAGACAAAACGCGCTCGCGTTATAACGTGAGCACGTTATTTCTTGCTAAAACGGTCATGTCTCTACTTCTTCAAAATGCTCTCGCATTATGAGAAAGTTGGTTTTTTAATAGATTTATTTTCTCTTTGTCTATACCCTCTACCCTAATTCTATCTCTCCCTTCTACCCTTATACCTTAGTTATATCTCACTCCCTCTCGGCCTAAACCCTAAACCCACTCTATCTCCCTCTCTCCCATTCTCCCTCTCCCTCCCTCTCTCCCACTCTCCCCTCTCTCTCCCACTCTACCCTCTATCCTCTACCCTCTATCTCTCTCCCGCTCCCTCCCTCCCTCTCTCTCTCAAGTCTCTCCCTCCTACTTGTTGATGATCAAAACAACACAACAACATTAAACAAAATATCACTATTCTATTTCTCCTGAAAAAGAAATACAACATATAGTAATCTAACTCCCAAGGTCCTGGTAGTTGGTTCTCAACTGTGCTAACGTTTCTCAATGGTCAATGTAACTATAATATGCAAGGGGCATTTTCTGGTAATAAGGAACAAAACTGCATTAGATCAACTAACCTACGTTTTGGGAGGGGGTTAAATAAAGATAAAAAGATAGATCCGAGCTTTAAAATAGAAGAACATGAACAAAACTTCTTAATAACTATACATGCATGTCAATAATGAGTGTTTCTTTTCCTAACCAAAACCACAACATGATACAATGCATAGAATAATCTATACCACTACATACATTCATAGTGCTAATTCACAATCATAGCCATTCACTAAAATTTTTACTTCAAAAAAACTTAAAATAGATCATTCACTCATCATCAAAACACAAATCAAATGGATATAATAGAAATGTCATTCACAGATAACTCAATGAGATAATCTTGAATCCGGTTTCCTCTATTGATTCCCATCAAATAGAAAACATTTAGGCATAGAAAAATCACTGGCATACAGATTGATTATGAATCATTAACTTTATCCAAAAGGTCCAAACTTAACAACATATAAAATGTATAAGACTGTAAAATATAACCAAGTTCAACTAAACTTTCAAAGTATCTTGCTAATAGCTGTGAAATTCTAAAACTATGATTCCTATTGCTATCATCAGGTGGCTAATCTTTCTTCAATCAGTCGACTTTTACAAAATAGAGCCAAGAAGTACATATAAACATATCATGCACAAGTTCCTCTCAATCAACAACTTAGATCCACAAATCAAGGAACCAGAACTGAATGAAAGACTGGACTATTGATCTTAAGTTCCAAGATTGATTTCTCTATTGCACAAAATTATGACGTCCAAGGAAGAAGATGGAATTGATGGATCAAACTGGAGTCAAGTTCATATCAAAACCCTGCAAAAGAGGAGAGAAGAAGGTGTTGTTTCAAGTGAAGAGAGTGTTCAACCATCAGCTCACTCCTGCGTTGCATGCTCAAATATGTACTCATCATAATTAGAGAACACTTGTTGAAGGGTATCCAAATTAGGCTCATCCAACCAATCATCCTCAAATTTAATCCTCTCTAACTCTACTGGAATCAATCCCTGCACCTCCTTTAATTTGATCACTTCCCTTCTAGCAGCCTTTACTTCTTCCCTGATGTCCATAAACCTATCCAATAAAAAATCTTGTCCATCATCCCCTTTTTGCATTACCTCTTCAAACCTACTACTCCACTTTTCCCTCATCTTATCCAAAGAAAGACTCTCCTTGACCGAGGTATCTAGATTGACCAAAATAGCCACTATTGCCTCCAATTCATCAATCCGTTGGTTCAAGTCTTTACTCACTTTCTTGAACCTCATTCTTATGCTCATGAATAGACTTGGATTTATATCCTATTATCCTCACAATTTTCTCAATAAAATATGCATTATCATCTTCAAGAATTGACTGCTCAAGTAGAGTTGACTTAGGCACTTTGCTAATGTCCTTAAGCTTTTTAATATATTTTGTATACTCTTCATCTTGCTTGTCTAGATCTTCAGCATGTTGGTTCAAACTTCTTGCCAACTCAAGTGTTGTTTCATGAATCTTAAAACTATCAGTTAGCACTTCATCAACCTCCTGATTGAGCTTATCAATCCATCTTTCTAGCATCCCCACCTTACTCTTCATTTGCACCAAGTCATCAGCTTCCTTCTTTGTCAATAATATTGGGGATTCAGAAGCAACAACTTGTTGAGAAATTGGAGTTGAGACATCTTTTAAAAACTTATGCAACTGATCCAATTGAGCCTTAAGCTCATCTTTCTTTTTCTTTTCTTTGATCATCCTGGACTTGGTAGAGGAAGCTACAATATCAATTAAGTTCATTTACTGGTACCTTGTAAGTCTTCCCAAATTCACCGTACCTAACTGATAATATGTCATTTGCATATCATCACGGTTCTTATCCACGATTGGTATTGCACATTCAACAATAATTTCTCCTGTGTTTGTAAGCTTGGTGGAGTGAAGAACCCTGGCCTTCTTTTTAGGTCTCTCCTTCTCAATCTCTTTCATCATCTCATCCCAATTGAGAGGCTGAGGTTGAACTATCTGTTTATTTTCCAAGTCAAGCTTCAACCATGTAGGAGTAGTAGGAGTAGTAGCTATTTGTGCTGAAGAAGAAGCATCAGTGGTAGAAGATAAAGGTTGCAATATTGTGTTCTCAGGCTGAGAGTCAACCTCTTGCACATTTTATTGCTCTCTTTGTGCCTCTTCTTGTACAAGTTTCTCAGCCTCTTCCTTATCCTTTTGTTCTTGCAACCTTTTTGCTTCAAAATCCTTCTTCAGACATTCCTCTTCCAACTTCTTTTCCTCTAGCATCTGGCCCCTTTGTCTTTTCAATTCCTCGATATAGTCCCATGCTTCTTTAGAATTCTTGTCATGTAGAGCAAGTTTTACAGCCTCCTCTCTCTCTAGGTGTTCTTGCTCTTCTTTTCTTCGGTGGGCCTCTTCTATAACTTTGAACTTAGCCTTAGGGGCTTCTTTCTCTCTTCTTTGAGTAGCATTCTCCTCCTCAAGGTCATGAATCTTTTGTTGCAAAGCCAACTTATCCCTTTCCTCTTTCATTTTGAGCTCTTGCTCCCTTTCCTGTTGTTGTTTGACTAATTCATCAGCCTTAGCCTAAGCTTCCAATTCTTGTTGCTTCAATGCATCAGATTGTGCCTTAGCATTAATCTCTTGTTGTTTAGCTAGTGCCTCAGCTTGTGCCTTGGCATCTACTTCCCTTTTAGCCTCCTCAAACAGCTTCCATTGGTCCTCTTCTGTTAAAACATGTTGAGTCCCTGCATCATCAGTTACATCAAGAGATGCCACCACATGAGTCTCATTGTCGGATGGGGTAGCCTCAGAGTCTGTCTCAATGTCATGAATTTCTATCTCTGGTTCCTTCTCCTTCAATAACTCAGCTTCCTTATGGAGACTTCCCATAGGCATTTCCTCACTTGGTTGCTCTGTTACAAGGGGATGAGTGGATGCTTCTGCTGCAATAGATGTTGAGGCACTAGCTTTTGTTGCAACTTCTTCTTCATGTGTCTTCAGAGGATCTTGAGTAGGAATTTCAATTTCCTCTCCAGTATTAGGAGGGAAGAACTCTAGGGGCTCCTTAGGAGCCATTCTTCTCTTTTTCCTCTTGTACCCTTGAGTGGTACTTACAACCTTTCTTTTCTTTGAAGTTTAAGCCGCTGGCTCCTTAATCCTCATGACCACCCACTGAATGCTTCTGTCCAAAACTGGTCTTGCAATCTGCTTTATATCAATGGGCTCTTCCACATTCCAGTCCACTAGATCAAGAACTTTGATGCCTATATTCTCTACCTCATATTGGGGATCTAAAGTTACCCCATCATCTGATAATGTCTTTGGGATGTCCTCCTTAATCCCATACTCAACCATGAGTGGGATAGGAAATCTTTCATAGTTTCTCTTTCGGATATCATATTCATCTTGTAAATCCATCCAAAAGTCCTCTAGTAAATTAAAATGTTTGTCAAAAACATTGGGAAGCAAGGCCTGCATCTTGTGTCCAAGATCAAAATGCTTTCTAGAAGTGTATAAACCCAATTTTAGATGAATCAACTCGTCACAAACTACCTTAGCTGCCACAATATGTGGACAACTATACTCGCCCAACTTCATGGGGAACTTGTGACAACCAGTCTTGTGCTTGGTACCAAATTTGAAGTTGACCCTCAAAGCTTGATAGATAAATTCCATCAAGACAATCCTATTGCTACAACATCTGGGTTGTAGATGGGCGTGACCATAAAAACCAGCTAGCCTAAAGTAGGTAAATCTGGGGTATTGGATATACTAATGTCCCCACTCTGCAATAAAGGCCATGACCTCTCTACTCAATCTATACCCAACATCTCCTGTTAATCGATTAATAATGACATAAAGAAATGCATCATTAACCCTCCTGTAATGTGACTCTAAGGTATGCAAAGGTAAGTTGATCATAGTGATCCCATACATTCTTCTATCCTTGAGCCTCTCCCAATACACCAACTGCATTAAGTCCCAGAAAGATCCCTCTTATGGCAGCTACATAGACTACATAAGAGGTCATGAAGAAACTCTTAGTTTCTCTCACTCTTAGCATCTGATTATGCATGCAATTTGAGACAATCATGGGCCAATCAAACTATTGTCTACCATCAAGGATATTCTGGATGAATGGGAACATCCATTCTTTAAATTGGGAGGCATCCCTCTTCCCAAACACCCTAGAGAGCATCATTATTATATCAGAGATCTCCTTATAGAATTCTACCCTCTTAGGTTGATCAGGAAGCTTTTTCAAAGACTTTTTCTCAACTCTCATCCAGCTCTTATCCATATGAGTTATGTTGGTCTCCTTCTTATCACTATATAACTTGAGGGCTTCTGCTTCATTTAGTTGTCTTGGATTTTGTGGAACAAGAGCATTGAACATAAATCTAATCATCTAGGGTGTTAAATCAATAATCACATTCCCCTGTAGATCCACACATTGCCTCATGGTAGGATTGTAGGCTCTAGTTGTAGTCATTATTAATTTAGGACATTGGACTGATAGTGGAAAGATAACAACATGTGCTAGTCCAGATTGGACGGTCGTTTGTGTCCTTCCCATTGCATCTTCACCAAATGTCTCCAGGAGCAACTCCTCATAATTGAATGCACCCAAATTGGTATCGGTGATATCTTCCCAATCAAAATCAAATTTTCTAGCAGTAAGAGTGGCCTCCCTGTGTTTATACCTCACAGTGTAAGGGAGTTGCTCCACTTTAATCTTCTTTGGCTTATCCCCCTGCCTTGAAGTTTATGTAGGTTGAATCCTTTGAGAAGCCTCTTCTGATGCTCCAAACATCTCTCAATCTCTGCAATAAACTCCTGTATTAGATGAACAAAAGACATAAAGTCAATATATCAATCAACATCTATCTCTACCTCCTTGGAACAACATTTATACTTAGCAAAACTTCAAACTTCATCAGAGGTAGAGCCAAAGAAGAATAAGGAATAAGGAACTATTCCAATACAAAGCAGGGTTGGAATCAAGACAAGACCTGAACTGGGACCAGAACATAAATCGAACCAGAAACTAATTGCTAGTTCCAAGTTCGACCTCCACTCTGGTTCCAGCTCCGCTTAAGAGAAAGTGTGAAGAACAACATTATCAATAACTGGAAGTAGGATCATTTTAGGAATGAACCTCAATGCCAAACATCCTGGGGACAAGTTTGGTCCCGAGTTCGCTTCCGCCAATTTTATCATAAAACGAAGCACTTTCTTGAAGACATGGTCACATGAATCTAAGGACCTAGGTCACATGGTTTTTACAAAGAAAACCAAATAAAGGGGCTTAACCCTACCCCTCAACCGTACAAATACCAATTTTAACCCTAGGGAAAGACATTTTGTAAAGGTTGTTGAGAAAACCCTAGTTTGCATGACATGTTGACTCAAAAAATTAGGGCATCACAAACCCCACGTAGAAATCACAAAATCAACATGGAATTGAAATTAGAGGGGTTTCCAAACAAATTTTAAAAAATTTAAGTACGAGAAACCCCAATAAATGGAAACCCTAGTTAAGAACTAGGGCACGAAAAAATGCACTTGTCATGAAAGTGACAACAAACGAAAAACAACAAATGAAAAGAAAAGAAAACAGAACGAGAGAACAGAAAAAGACAAAAACAAACCAAAAGAAAACAAGCAACAATCGAAGACTCACAAAAGAAGATTCTGTGAACGCGCCAAAACACGATGAGGAAGAACACAAGAAAGCAATGACAACACAAAATGAGAAAAGAAGGGAAAAGAAAACCCTACCTTGAAATGCCCACAAGGAAAGACTGAAACTTGATAAAGATCGCTCTGCGACATTCCTCCTCAATCAAATTGCTTCTCTTGAAGTTCTTTTGGCTCTGGTTCATTTAAACGCTTTGAATAACAAAGATAATGAGCCAGCTAAACATAATTAGGATTTTAAAATCCATTCATGAGTGTGAGGAGGCTGCAATTAATGCCATTAATGTGGTAGGTTGGGTGGAGCGAACAACGCAAACAAATAGTTAACTCTTGTTTATACCAAAGATAGAGCGGACACGAACCCGGGTCCAGAACCAAACAAGAAATTTTTGATATGCTCCTCATCGGACTCCAAACCCGGTTCCAGTCCCACAACAAAAAGACAAACAACAAAGGAAGGAAACAGGGGTAGAATCGGGACCAAAACCAAAACTATAACTTTTACAAAGTTCCAAGTTCGGGTTTGATTCTGGTTTTGCTCCTGACAAAAGAACAAAAAAAACCAAGACAAAAACAAACCAAAAGAAAACAAGAAACAATGGGAAGCAGGGCCGGAACAAAAACTGGACCCGGCCCAAACACAAATGAAAACAAACAGCACAAGACAAATGAGCGAAATCAAAATCAGAACGGGAATAAGAACCAAAAACTTTAAAAGTTCCAAATTTACTTCCAACTCTAGCTCCAATTCCGCTCGGGCCAAAAAAAAAAACACGAGAAAAACAAACAACGACACAAGGGAGGACCAAAAAAAAAGAGAGCAAAAACACATCGACGAAAAAAGAAAAGAACAAGGAGAGAAGGAAGATGCGGAACCGGAACAAAACCTAGACTTGGAAATTTGTAAAAGTTCTAAGTCCAGTTTCCATTCCGATTTCGCTTTTTCCAGAACACAAGAAAGAAAGTCTTAGGAGCAAAACAAACAACTCCTACGACCCAAACAAACACCAAAGACAAAACAAAGACAAGGGGGGCCCATTTTGTTCCAAAATAATAATGGGGGTGGTTATGCAAGGCATAACACTACCCCTCTCCCTCTCTCCCTCTCTCCCACTCTCTCTTTCTCCCACTCTTTCCCTCTCTCCCTCTCTCTCTCCCTCTCTCCCTCCTACCCCCTCTCCCTCTCTTAACTCAAACAAATGCCAATTTCACTCACTAGCTTGCCAATTCGGTGAAATTGGAAAGCTCCTTGGATGAATTGCCTGCAATAAAACTCACTTTATTGTTACTTATAAAATTACAATTCAAATGCCAACTCCAAAAGTTAGTTGTTGAACATACAAATTTAACAAGCTTTATATTTTTGGACAAAACTTTTGCTTACGAGGAAATGAGGATTTCATTTTACTTCGATTTTCAGGCACTTCTTCAAACTCGTGGTTATTTTTCTCATTAGAAACCAAATCAATCAACAATTTATTTCCCACTAATTGATTTAAACTGCATATTTTCTTAGAAGGGAATCTCTTGTTTGAATCAATATTTGGATTTTCAACATGAAGAGCACTGATAGTTTTCACACACCCAGATCTTCCAAACATATGAACCTCCAAGTACGACTTTGCTATGTAGTTGAACACAACAAAATCTCCCAATTGTAGGCTGTAATAATTGATAAATTCTTTCCAACCATATCAAAATTCTAGTCTATTGTTTGTACTCATTAACTCCAACTCCCACTCCTGCCCACCTAGGCCTTGCAACACCATATGTTTGTCTTTCTCATTTATAAGTTGAGAAACAAATGCAAGAGGAATCCCTCAACCCTCAACCCCTATACCCTCTACCCTATACATTGGAACCTCAACCCTAAACCTTCAACCACGTACCCTCAAACCATTACCCTAAACCCTAAACCCTAAACCCTTACACCCTAAACCCTTAAACCCTCTACCCCCCTCTTTCTCTCCCTCTCTTTCTCAGGTCACTCCCTCCCACACCCTCTCCCTCTCTCAGGTCTCTCACTCACACTCCCTGTCTTGAAAGTCAATCTCTAACAACAAGTTGCTGAAAATCACCCCAAGGTCTCTCAAGTGTCAGGTCATGAATTGCTTGGAATGTCTCATTTGTTTTGATGTGATCTTGCTGGTAATCACAGGGCAGACTTACAAAATTTAAGTTGGAGGAGAATTAGATCTTCTAACAGAGTTCTTGAGATGGGAAAGTTGGTGCACGATTGTTGTAGGTTCAAACAGCAGTCTAGAACTCCTACTTCAGCTTTAGATTTGGCTTTACAATGTGCAATGAACCTTAGCTTAGGTCATTTCTAAAAAAAGGAAAAAGGGTAGGGAAGAGAGAAGGTTCCTAGACCTAAAACTAGCAGTGAACAGTGATAATGGAGGACCCTAGCTAGCTAAGTCCCTCTCACTCCAACCCCTTCTCTCCCACTCCCTCTCTCTCTCTCTCTCTCTCTCTCTCTCTCTCTCTCTCTCTCTCTCTCTCTCTCTCTCTCTCTCTCTCTCTCTCTCTCTCTCTCTCTCTCTCTCTCTCTCTCTCTCTCTCTCTCTCTCTCTCTCTCTCTCTCTCTCTCTCTCTCTCTCTCTCTCTCTCTCTATCCCTCCCACCCTAGATAAGTCCCTCTCCTCCACCCCTCTCTCTCCCTCTCTCAGGTCCTCCCTCCCACCCCTCTCCCTCTCTCGGTCTCCTCCCCTCCCCTCTCCCTCCTCTCTCTCTCTCGCACTCCCTCTCCCTATCTCAGTATCTCCCTCTTCCCTCTCTCAAGTCTCTCCCTTTGGACACCTACATAACCTTCTCTTTCTCTCTCTCTCTCTCTCTCCTCTCTCTCTCTCTCTCTCTCTCTCTCTCCTCTCTCTCTCTCTCTCTCTCTCTCTCTCTCTCCCACCTACCTGAGGCTAAGACCTCTCACTCAAACCCCTTCTCTCCCACTCCTCTCTCTTCAATTATCACTTCCACCCCTCTCCCTCTCAGACTCTCTCTCTCTCTCTCCTCTCTCTTCCTCTCTCAAGTCTCTCCCTCCCACCCCCTCTCTCTCTCTCTCGGGTCTCTCCCTCTGGTAACCTACCTAGCTCTCTCTCTCTCTCTCTCTCTCTCTCTGTCTCCCTCTCTCTATCTATCCCTCCCACCCTACCTAGATAAGTCCCTCTCACTCCACCCCCCTCTTTATCTCCCTCTCTCAAGTCACTCCCTCCCACACCCTTTCCCTCTCTCAAGTCTCTCACTTACACTCCCTCTCTCTCCCACTCCCTCTCTCTCACACTCCCTCTCAATACCTATCTCTCAAGTCTCTCCCTCTCACCACCCTCACACTCTCAAGTCTCTCCCTTTGGCACCCAACCTACATAACTCTCTCTTTCTCACTGTCTCTCTCTCTCCCTCTCCCTCTCCCTCTCCCTCAATTATCTCTCTCTCTCACCCCCTCTCTCTCTCCCTCCCTCTATCCCTCCCAGCCTACCTAGCTAAGTCCCTCTCACTCCAACCCCTTCTCTCCCACTCCCTCTCTCTTAAACTCTCACTTACACCCCTCTCCCTCTCTCTAGACTCTCTCTCTCTCCCTCTCCCCATCCCACCCTACCTAGACAACTCTCTCTCTCTCTTAAAATTCTCCGTCCCTCTAAAGACATACACAAATACATACAAGCATAATACATATGTATATATAATCCTACATCCATACAAGCATACATACATACATGTGTAGATATAATCTTACATACATATAGGCATACATACAATATACATGCACTAATACATACATGACACACCAGCATACATGTACATACAAACATACAAATCTATCGACATACCTTCAATAGAGTGGAATTTAACATAAAGGAAGACATAACGCGAGCGCGTTATAATGCGCTTGCGTTATGTCTTGCTTGACATGTTTCCCAGAGAAGCAAAAAACCATGTCAAAACTAAGATATAATGCGAGCGTGTTATAACGCGCTCGCATTATATTTTGCTTTGGGAATCCCTGAGCCTTAGCATTGGTATTTGCCTTGGAATACCAACCCAAAGGCTTGGAGGGCATTCCCAATTACCAGAGACATGTTTTTGTAAATTCTACAATTTTTCACATAATTAGGTTCGTGCTCACCATCAGGATTTCATCTGGTTCAATATCAACAAAATCGAACACATGGGTAATGCTAGGTTCTCTCTTAGCTATCCAATGATGTAATTTTTTTCACTTTCTGACAATGTTAAGCCTTGCATCCATAATTTATTTTGTTTGTATGTCTCTTTTTACCCAAAAATTAGTGTTTGGTGTTCTTTTCATTATAAATTAAACATTCATCGAAATTTCAAATAAATTACATTTTTAGAAACTAGACTCCATTCTACAAATTAAAAAAATTAAAAATTCAATTACTTTCCAAAATTTGTAGGGGGAGCATGGCCAAAATTCTGCTTTTCAGGAAGTGCCCACTTAGAAATTAGTAAAAAATCAAATATTCATTAAAAAATTATCCGAAAAATCATGCATCAACTACATACTGGTAGCTAACTTCTGACTGTAGCGATTTTAAAAATACTACAAAAAAGTTCACCATGTTAGGGTCGTACAAGAGTTGCTATGTTATGTTTTTTCTGACAAAAACAACACCAATTTGTGTACGTCCCTCTTTTGAACCCCTTAATCTCAATCATTTTAAAAATAAATTATTTGTTTAGAAAGTAGACTCAGAGCACTTCGATCCTTGTTTTTGTTCCATCTCAAAATTTTGAGTGTAACTATCCTCAATTTCACGTCCAAGGTTAGTATTTCCTGATTTCAGAAAAAAAGTGGCCACTTAAGCCCCCTTTTTGGGAACCATCTTGGTGCACTTACCCAATGGGTAGCAAGTAATATTCAATCATCACTTATTTACTATGTTGGATAATACTTTGACAACCCTAATAACAAAAAAGATTCAAATGGCCCTTGTCTCAATTAATTATAGTATTGTTGGCTTAACAATATTTAAGCTCTTAAATTTACACCAAATGATACTATTCAAAGTGTTTAACATTGTGTAATCATTAGTTGGTTTCTATAATACAATACAATCAAACACTAAGATTGAATATCAACATAATAGATGGAGTCATTTCACTATTTATGTATCTACTTTATAATCAAATTAAGTTTATTTTTATGAACCAAACTATGTACCACTAGCTCAACTCTTGGATAATGAACAACCAAAGATTGATTTTAGCAACACCATGAAGGAATTTTAAATGTCCTTCCATCTATATCAAAAATAATCTTGACACGTGTTTTTAACACACATAAAATCAATTCTAGTTGGTATAAGCATAATAGTATTCATTTCACTCTCTTGAAAAAATATTTCTATCCTTCCCGTTTTTATCCTACTAATAACAAGTCAATTAATATGTATCATCTTAAATAAATATAGGAATTAAAGGCATTATATTATATTGTAATAAACAATAATAAGGTAATTTCTAAGGACCCTTAGAATATTTCTAGGATAAATATAATGTTCTTCAAGGTTATGAGAGATTATGTTTCCAAATCTTATTTCAAATACATACCCTAGAGACGGATTGTCCTAACAAACTTATTAATCCAACCTTAAAGAACATTATTGTTAGGCAATTCCATCTTTTAGATATAGTAATTGCCTAAATATAAATATTAACAAGAAAACAATAATGAAAATGATCAAGCTAATATTAATTGTCATAGCTCTACTCAATTGAACATTAATTCTAGAATTTGATAGAACCTATTCTCACTTTAATTTCAAATGAGAACTTGGCTTACAAGTTAACTTGTTGATCATGCATATGCCAATTATAATAGATTTTATAGAAGACATTGTTCAAGAGAGTCCAACAAGGAGCACAATTTCTAAAAATAAATGATGCTACTTTCACACTTAGGTAATTTAGAACATACCTTGTTTGAAATCAAATGCATTAAACAATTGTTTTGAATTTAAGGAAAAGAATAACTATTAATATTCTCTAACTTATTTGAAATAAGATTAAATATTGTATAATTCATTTGTATGTCCCTAGACCATGCCTTGCATCATTTACAATTATATTTATTCCATTGTAGTTTCAATAGTGGTAAAACTTTTAAGAACTTGAGCAAATAATTCTTAATTCATGAGATAGATAGTTATAAAAAAGAGATATAATTCTTTATATAAAAAGCATGTATTAAAGGGGCTAAAATACATATCTAGGCATAAATCATGGCCATGTAAAAAGGAAAGGTCCAATGCACTCCCCTATCGATTTGATTTCACAAGGCTTCTTCTACCATAGGACTACCTACGTACAAGTAAAAACTTTAAGGTGCTAGAGGTAGAAAATCATGAAAATATTGATTTTTTTTTGAAGTATTGGTGGTAGAAAATCGTGAAAATTTGGATTTTTTTCTTCTTGAAAAGTAAAATTTGTTGTATTTTTAGGTTAATTTTTAAAAAATATTTCTAGATAGAATATTAAAATGGTGTAAAAATATGAAATGTAAGATTTTGTTTATAGTTTTCAAATATGTAATTTATTTTAATACTGAGATGATAAAATTTGGTTAAGTAAAAGATGTACAAAGGTGATCATTTTAAAAAGCTATGTGAGACCAAAACATGCATAGATGCATATGATGTTGAAGTTTGGTTTGGATATTTTTTACTAATTTTTATCAAACATATTTGTTTTAATTATTTAGTAAGATTAATATATAAATGTAAAAGTCTAAATGTACAACCCACATAATTTGACCTAAAATAATCCTAACATGATTTTTTTGGCATGTAGAGAATGATGTCTATATTTTTGACACTGTTTTTTTTTTAAGTTAAAAGCATAAGTTACTAAAAAATATATATGTCGTAGCTTTTTTTTAAGCTAAAAGCATAAGTTACTAAAAACCAAATATATGTCATTTCAATCTTATGAGACTTTGCGTTTAAAAATAAATAAATGGAAAATTAGGTTTAAAATTTAAAAGATTGGGTTATAATTTCATCGAAAATATTGAAAATAAAATTATTGACCATATTTCCAAAGTTAGTTTTAGTATTATATGTTATCATGATAAGTGATGTATTTATAGATCCAAAGCATAGGATTGGATTTCCAAGCCTAAAACAAATGTAAAATTATTATTTTTTCAAATATAAATTTAATAAATATATGATTAAAATAAATATTCGTTACATTTAAATCAAATATGCATTTAAATAAAGAATAATATCAACAAATCTTTGTTCTCAATATTATAGGACGTTATTTAGTTTCATTTGACCTCCTTTTATAACTTCAGCTCTTTAATACCTATACATATAAATATTATTAAAAATATATTTAAAAAATCTAAAAACCATTTCTAATACTCTATGTCAAACTTACACCTAGCTTACACCAGGAATCAAAAGAACCACTTTTGTGTGCCCATAAAATTTAAATCCACTTAAATTTAGAACCTAGACTTAAACCTAAGCTCTAATGTAGACCAAAATTTAGCCTAAATGAGTATATAAAACCTAAACCTTATGTAAAGTCTATTGTTTGAGCATGAATTTTAAACTTTGAACTCTAACCATTTCCTAAAGTCTTGAATCCACTATTTTATGGCATAATCCACATATCAAAAGTTGAACTCTACATTTATATGAATCACCTTTCTCTCTCCACGTGGATTATACCAATGAGTGTAATTGAATTTAATGTAAAAATTAATGAATTTTACTACTTGGAAAGGTTTTGGCAAAGTTGGGATAATTATTTAGTTAATTTTATGCTTTTTGAGTTGTAATCTTGAGTTCAATCCATGAAAACACCTCCATTTTACTCACCATATTCATATCTAGGAAGATTAGGGAGATTCAAGTTTATTCTATATTCTAGGAAGTGGTGTAAGACTAGAAGTTTTGTTTTAGTCAGTGATAATGAGGTTCCATCTAATATTCTTAGGTTTTTTTTAAGGGTTTCACAAAGTTTATAGTTTAAATTTTATATAGAAAAATAGATTTTGAATAAATATTTTGAAAAAGAGTTAATCTAGAATCATTTTTTAATTTTTTTATTGGTAATCTAGAATCAATTTTATAATTTTTAAAAAAATAAAGAATCTTCATGATTGCATTTGGGATATTTATTGGGATTGAAAGAGTAGATGACACTAGTGGTATGTATTTTGTTCAGGTTAAGCACTCTCTTCCTAGAATTTTCCTCATAAAATCCCCCCCTCTCTCAAGTGCAATGATATGAGCAATAGGTAATTAATATTATAGTTCATTTGTAATCATTCCAAGAATCTAGCTTGGATTTGTTAAATATGGTAAGAGCTTGTAGCTTAGAGTTGTAACCTTCTATTTTTCTTGTTAAAACCAAAATAGAATGGTTTCATTATAGTGTTATTTCCTTATTATTGGCCATTTTGATAGATCATGAACTATCTAATGAAGATTTATTTAGAAAGTTCTTTTCTTTACTTATGACTATGAATAATCATTTGAGCCCAGTTGTCTATAATCCTTTTAGCTAATAAATGATGTAAATAGTTTCTTGAAGAAGTGTTTCTTGAATTTTAGTTGCACTTGTGTGTTGTAATGAAGTCATTTATGAAAGGTTTTTATGTCTCTTTGATTTTCTTTGTCATTGTGCCAAAATTGCTTTGTGTTATCCCATATTTTAGAACTAATATGAGATAGTATAAGTAGGTTTTTTATGAGTCAAATTGTTGCTTAAATGTTTGCCTTGTGGCATCCCTTGCATGCTCAATATGTGTCCAAACTTGTAAAATTTCCAAATGTTTCTAAATATTGGGTATTTTTGGGTCACTTCCTTAAGTTATAGATGCTTTTGTAGCTTCAAACTTTTGGGGTTGTCCATCTTAGTATGCCATTTCATCCATCTCCGCCTTCCCTTTCATCCTTATCAATTTGTTGAACTTCATCCTCTTGATATACCTTGCCACTTGATCTTGAAATCCCAATCCCTAACCTTATAAAATTTCTCTAAGTTTAGTTGTTGGACTATCAAACCCTACCATATTGGCATACCATCCATCTTAGCTTTGAAACCCTAACTTAGTACCTTAGACAATTCTCTATCAATGAGGTATTGGATTTGTCCTTCCATCAATACCACTTGCTTTCATCCCTGATATCTAACCCCTAAAATTTTAATTTTGGAGTCAAATCTTTTATTTTTCAAGCTATTAGATTTGGTCATCCCATTATACCACCTCTGACTCCCTAGCTTGTTCAAATGCATATATATATATATATATATATATATATATATAGGCGACCCATCCCTAAGTATCATTTCCCTATCATCTCTCATTCCCCAAGATTTTCTAATTCCTTGATATATGTTCTTGGAATATCAAACTTCCCTCCTATTTGGTACCTACTTCTTGGTGTGCTCAATCCTTGGACCTTCTAATGTCTAAAGCCTTGATCCTTAGAGTTCCCTTCATTTTTCTCCCTAATTTAGAGCTCCCATGGTCCTAGAACCGTAATAGAACTCCTATTCCCAAAATTCATACTTTTGAGAGAATCTCAAACCTTGGAACTAAGTTCCAAGTGCCAAGTATACCCAAAATTATGATTCTCTCACTTTTCTTCAATTCACTTGCTTTCCTCTCTAGGTCCCCATTCTGATTTATATTTCACTCTTATAGCTCAATATCTTAATATTTTCTACCAAAAATTTGACTCCTAAATGAATCTTTCACCTCTAATTTGTGTCCAACATTCTATTTCCCTCCCAACTCTTGATTCATGACCCATTCTTCTTGGATCCGTAGACCTCTACGTAAATTGTGCACCTCTACACTTGATTCCAACAACTAAAAAAGGAGAAAACATCAATTGTATTTTTAATGTAGTAGGTAAAGCTCGACCATTATTCTAATAAAATTTACAAGCCTTTTCTTAGCAAAAACTATAGAGATAATGGTGGCATTAATGATGAGGACACCTACAAACCAAGGAAGAAAATTCCCCCATGTTTTCTAATTCATTCAAATATATTTATAAAATGATTTATGATGCGAGTTAGGGAAAACAACTTGTTGTGCATGTTTTGCACACACGCCCCGTCGTAGGCAGGGACCCCCTTTTTTTCGCTCCCAACAGGCTGCTTTGCTCCTGTCTTGTTTTGCGTGCCCCATTTCCAAGCCCAAATTGGTCATGTGCCTTTAATGATCAAATCCCCTACCCAAATTCACCTGCTTGGGGTATTCAAATCCACAGAGAAATAAAGTCCCCCATCCCCTTTCTGCCTTTTGTCTTGCTTTGGTTGTTTGGAAACATCCATGGACCCTTGTCGGTCTAGTTTCCATATTTTTGGCTTTGGGGACAACTTTTTGGTGGATTTGGGATGTGTTTGAAGTGCGTAAATGAACTGCCAAGGTTTCGTCAATGTTTCATTAAGTTTCGATGGTTTCGGAACTTTGCCTCCAGAATTCCCTTCCTCCTTGGCTGTTTGGAAACATCCGCGGACCCCTGTCACTCCCGTTTCCACATTTTTGACTTTGGGGTCACCCTTTTTTGGATCTGGGATGTGTTTGAAGTGTGTAAATGAACTGCCAAGGTTTCGTCAACGTTCCGTTAAGTTTCGATGGTTTCAGAACTTTGCCTCCAGAATTCCCTTCCTCCTTGGCTGTTTAGAAACATCCGTGGACCCCTGTCACTCCCATTTCCTCAATTTTGACTTTGGGGGCAACCTTTTTTGGATCTGGGATGTGTTTGATATGCTTAAATGAACTGCCAAGGTTTCGTCAAAGTTTGTTTAAGTTTTAAATTTGGTCCGTTTTACCGCCAAACATCCATCGCCATCCTTTCGGCCACCGGAAGTTCGCTCCTCAGCCTCTTTGCCATAGAATGACACCTCCGGGTGACCTCAGCCTCAGGACTGCTCCTCGCGTCGCTTCCACTCTCGGCGGCCGTTGGAACATCCGGCTGCCCCCTCCCCCCTCAGGCCATTTCCATTCGGCGTTTACCTCTTTACTCGGCCTCGGAAGCTCCCTCCATAATAAGCCTTTCACCGGCCCTTCAATCCTCTGGAGCCCAGCCCCTCCGTGGCCGTTTTGGAACATCTGGGAGCCTACCTCCTTCCTGGTTGTTTTGAACATCTAGGAGCCTGCCTCCTTCCCGGCTGTTTTGAACATCCGGGAGCCCACCTTCTTCCCGGTTGTTTTGGCTTCCGTCCGCTGTCTGCCTTTTGGCTTTCCGCCGAATTTTCCACCTCTCGCCGCATTAAGGAAGCCGCATTAATGTTTATGGTCCAAATGAGCTCAAATATGAATATCAAGATCTTTTGATGATGCATGGATAAGATCTAACTGGGAATTTGTAGGTTTGACTAACATTTTCCTTAACTCATGTATAAATGCACTTATGACACTTCGTGTTTGCAGGAGTCAAGAAGCCTTCCGTAGGTCTATCGAGGCCCATTGAGGGAGTTGTCCTACCTTTTTCTAGATGATGATGATTTCTAAGGAGCTTTCTTCCTGAATCAGGGGCCACCAATCCATTGATGCCAATCGTCGACAGACTTGTTTGATCAAAGGAAGAACACTGCAAGCACATCAAGCAAAAGACAACTTTCAGGTAGTTTTAGCTACAATTTTCAGGCAGTTTCAGCTACAGTGAAAAGGGAAATAAGCTAAATGACGAAATTGCTACAGTAACTGGCACTAGATGAAAAACAGAGAAAAGACAAGGAATGCATTTTAAATTGCTAGATAATGGAGGGTAGGTGAAACCCTATTGTAAATCAAATCTGGGCCATTCGATGTAATTGAATCCTAGCCATTCATTTGGGCTTTGGAAAACTATAAATAGGGGCTTGCCCCTCATTTGTAAGGGTTGGAGAATTGATGTAAAGACATTTTGCAGCAATAGAAAGCAACATTGCATGATTTATGGGTGTTCCTTTTGAGTTTGCTCTTTATGTATGCATGGTTCACCTTCCATGTTAGTTTTAGTGTTAGTTTCTTGAATGGGAGTGGTGATGGTGTTTGCTGTTTCAGTATTTGATGAACTTCCAGCTCATGCTTTTTGTGGTTCATTGATGATGAATCACTTTGCAAAGCTAGTATGAGCCTCTTTCCTTTATTGCCTCTTTCCTTTATTGCTGCAACTTAGTTCGATTGCATGTACATGGTGTGTGTATACAATTTGAAAATCTGCAGTCCTTAGAAGATTGCACTGGTTTTGTGCAACTGTAGGTTTCTCTTGGCCAAGCAAAACCCAGTTTAGGAAGCCTGTCTACTTTAGCAGCCACCATTGTTACTATTCATTCGTAGCTTAGGATTAGAATAGATTTCTTAACCCTTCTCCTTTTGCTGTTTTTTTTTAATCTTTGGTTAGAGTAGGACCTAAAGCATCACCATGAAGCTAAATCAGATGAACTTGATGAGTTTCAACTTGCTGTTTTGAGTGGATAGCCACTGTTCATTCACTTTCAGCACTTTGAAACTGCATTTGCAAACCCAACTTCCATGCTTTGTAACTCATCCGTAAGACCGCCTTGTGATTCCAACAAATCACATAAATCAACTGAGATATTCCAAGCACTGTCAAGACCTGACATTAGAGACCTTGGGATAGTGTTTTGCAATCTAATTGTGGAAGATTGTCTTTCAAGAGAGGTAGTGCACCTACGCACTGCCTGTGTTGAGAAGTGCATAAAAAACACATCAACACAACTCTTGATGGATATGGATGTTCTCTATACCATGATGTATATGGGTATGATACATTATAGATTTAAAATTATTCACAATAGGGTATTAAGAAATGAAAGTAATTCCATTTGAGGGGATGAAGATATAAAGAAATAAACAATTGTAAAACTAGCAAGCAAAAAATATTACAACAAATATTAGGGTTTTAATTTAAATAGTTTTGGGTTTTGCTGGCACGGGTAGTGCGGTTGGCTTGAGGCTGTGGGATGGCTCCTCATGGTCTCGGGTTCGACTCGCTCTCGGGTTTTCCAGGGGTATGGGCTGGCCGGCTGTTGCGTACCCCCCAGAGGATTAGTCTCGCCCTCGCTCGCCGGAATGTCGCTGGGCCGGGTTAATCGCGGGGACACCTCTTGGTTACAAAAATAAAATAAAAAATTTAAATAGTTTTGGGTTTTGTAAATTCAATATTGTGTTGTGGGCTTGTGCAAAATATGTAATAAGACCATTATAACCTAGAAGAATGAATGTAACTAGTAGATCTAACATTGTTTCAGTGTCTCCAGGAGTATTTTGTATATTATATCTTGATGGGTTTTGATTAGATAGTCAACTAGAAGGCCATAAAATAATTTCAAAGCCTTTCTAATGTATATTTCCAACATCAATAAAGGAGTATATAGGCTTATTTTTGGATTATAAAGTTTACTCATTTAAATTTCTACAATTTTTGTAATTTATCTATTTGCATATGTGTGTAAGGGGGGAATTGGGAAGTGTAAATATAATCAAAATGAATGAATTAAACTAATCTAATTCAAACAAAAGATGAAGATTCATACCCATTACTCACAAAATGAACAATATGAGATTTTTGAATTCAATGAACTAAAAATCAATGCAATCAAATAACATACAAAGAATTCAATTAACTAAAGTCGTTACCCATCTTGTGTTGAAGTGTATTTGCAAGATGTTCGATTGTTGTATCAATGTGAAGCCTCCATTTATGTGTTGCAAAAGCTTCAAATGTATGTGTGTTGATCAAAGATGTGTGTCAAAGTTATTCAAGAAATCGATTATAGTTTCAACATTACTTCATTGTCCAAAAGATGTCCATTCTTCGATCATTTTCAAGGATGAAGATGATTGTTATATAGATTTTGTGTTTTGAATTGAACGATCGGGATTGTGTAGTAGAATATCCTGATTAACGGTTCAAAACCATTAAGAGGAATTAGATGGGAAGAATTAGTGGATTTTGATTACATAATCGATGTAATTGATGAAATCAATTTGAGTGTTCAGTGGAATTGAGGAAATAGATTGAGCCTTCAGTGGGATTGAAGAAATCATGTTGATCCTTTAATGAGATTGAAGAATAGATGAATAAATCAACCAATCAGAGTGAGCAATTGGGGGATCTTAATTTGCTCAATCTTGAAAGTGGGTGAGGGTAATTAATTAATTAATCTTTTTGAGTTGAACGTGCAAATCATGTTTGAATTTTACAAACAAAGTTGTATTTGTTTGTTTTGACCTTTCTGAAAGATGTTTGAATAATTTATTTAATTATTCAAGTTTAGGGGAAAGTGACTTAATTAAACTATTAAGTATTAATAATTTAATTGATTTAGGGGAAAAGGGTAAATTATCAACCTAATTAAATAATTGATGTTATTTAATTAATCAGGAGGAATAAAGCTAGATTATTACTTTATTAAGTAAATGAAATTTATTTAATTAGTCAAAAATGATGAAAAAGTGAATTAATTAAATAATGTAATATTACTCAATTAATAAAGGAAATTAAGGTTTTTGATGCAAATGATGCAAAATGCAGTGATATTAGATGATAATGATGTCGATGATGAGAATGTCATTTAGGATATGTGATAAGTGTCAGGTCATTTTTATATGTCTACATTTTGCCCCTCTTTGAGACAAAGTATTGGTTGCTTTGTTTCAAAGAATTCGATGTTAAGATCAAGATTTGAAATTTTTTATGTGTCCCACTGTGCCTCGGTGGTCAGTGGAATGATGGTAGGATGTTGGGCTGCCCCCTCGAGAGGTTGGCTGAAAAAACCATTTTTTAGGTCAGGCTCACGACACTATTTCATTTCAGTTTAGATGCTTAGAGGATGAAAAATTAAGCCTATAGGACCCTCGTTGATAGTTCAGATGTTCCTAGGAGCTCCTAATTTTAACCTAGGAGGCTTTCCTAGGTAAAAAAATAGGGTTTTGGGGGTTAAAATAGGTAATTAGGGTTTAATTAACCTCATTTGCATTATGAGTCTATAGTAATTTCTTGCCTTTGGATTTTTTGATTTTGTGATTATCAAAGAGCTATGGAAAGAATTCGAGGAGCCCCACATCGCGCGGATGTAGTTTGTGAGTTCAAGTAGCCTACAAGCATCGATGCGTCGGTATGTACCCTTTCCTTTCCTATTTTTGTCTTTTCATTTTTTAGTAATTAATGCTAGAACATTTTTTAGATGTAAGTGGTAATTCTATGTTTTATATTCTTTTGCATCATTTCTGCCACCTTTGCTATTTTTGAATGGACTGCTTTTGCATTTCTTGCATGCACTTGATATAAATGTTTGCTTTTGAGTCAAATGTTCACCTTTGTTTTCACATTCACTTTAAATTTTTGCTTTTGATTGCCATTGCAAAATATGTTTACTTTTGAGATAATTGGTCGCTTTTGTTGTTTCTATCGCTTTTGAGTTTCTTTACCGCTTTCAACAACATAGTGACTGCTTTTGACTATTTTTACCACTTTTGACAACAAATTCACTGCTTTTGCTATTAGTTGACTGCTTTTGCTAATTTTAGATTTTTGAGTCAGTTTGTTTGCATTCTTAGGTTCATTTTTTGTTTTCGTAGAAAATTCTTAACATCGTGGGTTGAATGGTTGCAGGTGGTTCTCAAACCGTTGTACTTGAGGAAGTGACGACTGCACAATTTGTTCAATTTGATTGCAAGTTTCCATGAGCTAGAGTGAGATGTGCTAGATGTTGTGGGGTTGCAACATATATGCTACATGTCGACTATTAGATGCCATAGAGTGATGATGACCTCCGGTGTGGAGTGATGGCACTCTGAGACATTGTCTTTTTACTTACCTACCGGCGAGGCCACCATTACCCTAGAGGATGCATGGAGGATCATTTGTGTTCTGATTCATGGAGATCTTGTGACCTATTCTGTATGACAGGGGACACATGTTATGCGGTGAGCCCTTGGTGCTAGACATCTTCGAGTTCGAGAGTCAGAGATAGACCTGTCTCCATTCGTTGGCAGTGTAGATCATGTCTCATTGGTTCTATGTGCTTTGGTCTTGGGGCTCATTGTTCCTAATCGACGAGGCAGATAGTTTCCCATTGGTTGGGGTGTATGTATCGAGTAGATGTTCGAGTATGGCACTAGGTATGCATGGGGCCCATTTCTCCTTGCACATCTTTACAGAGGCATGCACGAGGTCACCTATTGTAGGTGTAGTTCCATTTCTGTTGGGGTTTCCTTACTGCATGTGTGGGCCTAGGAGCATATCTCAGTCACTAGACCTGGTGGCATTTTGGATCGAGTTGTAAAGGATCCTTATTCTTATCGATATGGTGATTTTCTTCATTACACCTGGCTTGGTCAGTTACATTACTAGCATCATGTGATTGATGACATGCCTGGTTTTATCTTGAGGTCGTGGTTGGATTATGATGCATGGCATGACAACTTCCCTTTTGTAGACAGACTCGTTGGTTGATTGGTCGTGTTCCTACTTTGCTTGAGTGATATTTACCTAATCGAGTGCTTTGCTAGTTTGGCAAGAGACAAAGCCATTTTATAGAGGATTACCAGGATCGATTTGGCAGGACCACCCGAGAGGTTTGAGTGTGGGGATTGCAAGCCAATCGTGATGTTGTTGTTGCAGAGTTTAGAGCCCTTGTCTCATTTGGATGGGGGTGGCCTATTAGACATGTAGATCCTGGCACTACCCCATATTATGACTAGTGGTGGGCTCGACAGATTCCTCTGAGGTTCACAAATGCTACTAGTGCTATGCCAGTAATGGGTAGAGTAGGTATTACCAGTCAGCGGGGTGAGCGACAACGAGTCAGGATCATTGTGGAGCAGCTGGACAGAGCTAGATAGGATGGATAGGATGATCCCATGCAACAAGATCAGGCACATGGTCCTCCTCCTCCACCTGGTGATGTAGTGGTGATGACTCATATAGTTCAGTTGACATTTTCTTGAGATGTAGAGGTTGTGCGACGATAGGCCATTGAGGCATAGGTGGCAGCATTGACAACTAAGTGAGATTTGGTTAGGCAGGAGAAGGACTTCAGGGTAGAGCGGGACAATGAGAGTGAGCGACGTCGTGTTGTCGAGGCATAGGTGCAAGTGATTACAACTAAAAGGGATACCCTCAGATCAGAGTGCGATGCCCTCAGAGCATAGCAGGATCAATATATGAGAGAGGCCACTTATTATCAGACTCTATATGAGGTATTAGTTCCTAGAGCACGAAGATGTCCTCAATTTGATGAGCCTAGTATAGGTATTGGTGTAGTTGATTCGGGTGATCAGTCAGTGAAGTAGCCAAATCAATTGCTAGTTATGCCATAGTCCTCTTTGCACCAGAGCCATGATCATTAGAGATCTCCACCTCCGGCCAAACAGTAGGATTATTTGTACTTGATCATTTATAATGTTTATTGTTCAGAGACCTATGTTGTAGACATGATTTTTTGTATATATATTCATTAGCCCAGCTAATGCCTCATAATATATGTATTTTTTTGTATTATGATATTACACATGTTATTTGATAATGTACCTAGCATTCTCATTTTTTATGATGATATATGAGATATACATGTTTCGATTCAGATTTATTATGTGTTATGTGATGATTATGGATGATGATGTATATGTGGATGGATGGATGATCTATATATTTATGTGATGAATGATGATTTATGATGATATCCTATATATATGTGATGTATGATATACATGATGCATGATGTTTATAGATGATGATATCTTATACATGCGATGTATGATATATATGATGTATGATGTTGATGGATGATGATATCTTATACATGTGATGTATGATATACATGATGTATGATGTTTATGGATGATGATATATTATACATGTGATGTATGATGTTTATGGATGATGATATCTTATACATGTGATGTATGGTATACATGATGTATGATGTTTTTATTGCTTTATTATGGTCATGATATGTATTGACGAAATTGTGGATGCATGATGGATATGGAACTAATGATATTGTGATGCAAGATGGATGTTGTTAGTTAGAAGAAATGTTGGATGATGGATAAAAAATTGATGTTTGCTAGTTTGATGAGTTTTTCTTTTGATTTGCATAAAGGCTTCGTATCTTTAACAATCCTTTTTGATGTAGCAAACAAACATGATGTACCAAGGTATTGATAACCAAGGTGGATTTGTATCCATTGCGTGGACTTTTACTCAACATACAAAGAATATTCTTGCTCATACTAGGCATATGGAAACCTTGTTATAATATATGGTTGAGTTGTGTTAAAACTTTTCGGACCAGTTACACAGAGAGGTATGAAATACCTAACATGCAACCACTACACGAATTGTCTCAAAAAAAATTCCATACACCAAACACAACAAGTATTCACCATGGTAGTATCACAAGAACATCTTACAAACAAAACTAACAAAAATCAATAGTTAATACCACCATTCCTTCTTCTCTAAATCCTTATGGACATCCTTGAGAGATCCTGGGAATGCGATATTATGATATATAAAAAAGATAAGACTATAAAAAGATAAACAATGTTGTAGTATCACTTGCCATATCTGTTTGAGGTTTCAAGCTATTATCTGGTGTTGATGATGTCTATTGTATGAATGTTCTATCCGTTAAGACATATCTTAGGATGTTGTTGGCGAATTGTCAATAGATGGGTAGGTAAAACTTTGACATTGTTTTCACTTGATAGTTGTCTTGTTGTTTTGATCTTCTCTTTGGGATTTTTGATTTTGATTTTTTTTTGTTTGTTGTTTGAGTTTGTCAGAGGGTGATTGTGACGATTTGTTTATTATGAATAAAAAGTTTATTATTTTTGGTGATGATGGAGGTAGGACCTTTTCTAATTTTTTGGGTTTATTTGATGTTTTTTTTTTGTTGTTTTCAAGGGACTAACCTAGGGCCTTGGGGGCTCATAAAAAATAAGCCTTGCCTACATTGTACACGCAAAGGCTCGTAGTTCACTTAGTTTGATAAGAACATGTTTTTGATCTTTTTTGTTTTTTTAATGTCATTAAATTTTGATTTTTTGACTAAGTTGAAAGAAAACATGATAGATACCTAGGGGGACTGATCTAAGGCCTTAGGGGCTGATTAGAGATAATCCTTGCCTATGTTGTACATGCATAGACCATGTAGTTCAACTAGTTTTATATGAACATGTTTTTGGTCTTTTTATGTTTTTGATTTTGTTGTTTTTTGGATGTTTTTGATTTTGATAGTTTTCAACTGTGATGGAATTTACAAGAATCCAATCTACTAATATTTTCGAGAAGTTTCCCCCAGTTCGAAATAAGATTACTTTCCTTAGGAGAGACAGATGTTGATGGTGTAGCTAGGTTCAATACTTGACTAGTTATCAAGCCATGGTTGGATATACGGTTTATTATGGGATGAATGGGTGGATGCCTCAACTAGTGCCGATAGATAACAATGCAAGTCTTAATCAAATGTAGTGCCTATTTGCTAGGTTTTCACTATGGTACTTGTTCTAGAAGTGCCACAAAGTGGTTTTCACTTAAAGAACGTTTTATTTCTCTTTACTGTTTTTCTTGCTTTTTGTTTTTTTGTGTGCTAAAATGTGTAAGGGGGGAATCAGGAAGTGTAAATATAATCAAAATGAATGAATTAAACTAATCTAATTAAAAAAAAAATGAAGATTCATACCCATTACTCACAAAATGAACAATATGAGATTACTGAATTCAATGAACTAAAAATCAATGCAATCAAAGAACATACAAAGAATTCAATTAACTAATGTTGTTGCCCATCTCGTGTCGAAGTGTATTCGTAATGATGTTGGATCAAATGTTGTATCAATGCGAAGCCTCCATTTATGCATTGCAAAAGCTTCAAATGTATGTGTGTTGATCAAAGATGTGTGTCAAAGTTCTTCAAGAAATCGATTATAGTTTTAGCATTACTTCATTGTGCAAAAGATGTCCATTCTCTGATCATTTTTTAGGATGAAGATGATTGTTATATAGATTTTGTGTTTTGAAATGAATGATCAAGATTGCATAGTAGAATATCTTGATCAACGGTTCAAAACCATTGAGAGGAATTAGATGGGAAGAATCAATGGATTTTGATTATGTAATCGGTGTAATTGATGAAATCAATTTGAGTGTTCAGTGGAGTTGAGGAAATAAATTAAGCCTTCAATGGGATTGAAAAAATCACATTGAGCCTTTAGTGGGATTGAAGAATAGATGAATTAGTCAGGAAATAGATGAATCAATCATCCAATCAGAGTGAGCAATCGGGGGATCATAATTTGCTCAATCATGAAAGTGGGTGAGGAGTGTAATTAATTAATTAATCTTTTTGAGTTGAACGTGCAAATCATGTTTGAATTTTACAAAAAAAATTGTATTTGTTTGCTTTGAGGTCTTTTTGAATGATGTTTGAATAATTTATTTAATTATTCAAGTTTAGGGGATTTAGGGGAATAGGGTAAATTAGTAACCTAATTAAATAATTAATGTTATTTAATTAATCAGGGGGAATAAAGCTAGATTAGGACTTTATTAAGTAAATGAAATTTATTTAATTAGTAAAAAATGATGTAAAAGTGAATTAATTAAATAATGTAATATTATTCAATTAATAGAGGAAATTAGGGTTTTTGATGCAAATGATGCGAAATGTAATGATATTAGATGATAATGATGTTGATGATGAGAAAATGTCATTTAGGATGTGTGATAAGTGTTAGGTCATTTTTACATGTCTACAATATGTAAAACCATGTTTATCTATGCTTTTGGGTGAATATAGTCTTCAGGTTATCTTGATCAAGGTATCCTATTTGGGGCTTTGAAAAGAAAAAGGTAATCCCAAAAATATAGAGTAGTGATGTAATTATGAAAGATAAGAGGTGTGAATTAAGTAGGGAAAATGACACAGGTTTTGACTCGGTACAAAATTTGAGAAGTAATATTTTTGAAGAATGCATTATTGATCTAACACATATTATGGATGGTGATGCTATTGGAAAATTCCTTAGGACAAGGTTGTAAAGAATGACAAGTTATGATTGGATTGCAACTCGTTGGCTGACAGATCCTATTTTAAACTTCCTCCCAAAAGATTCTTCCTTGTGTTCACTTCTGAGGTAGATCATGACCACATTCTAAGAAGAGAATAATAGAAGATGGGTGACTCATTCCTTTTCCTTAAAAAATGGATCCCAAATTTTGATCCATTGAAAACTTTCCTACCTGATGGACCAATATGGATCAGGATGTATAATCTACCTTTTGAATATTGGTCAAATGAATTACCATCAAAATTTGGGAATAGCTTTAGCAAAATTTTGGAGATTGACTTACAGAATGGTGAAACCCTAATTTATGCCAAAATTAAGGTTTTTTTGATCTATGAAATTCTAAATAATATCAAGCTATTTACTTCAACTAGGATATGGTTATAGTAGCTATTGATGGAGGAACCCAAATTTTATTGTCTATGATGCAAAAAAGGAACCATTTTCAAGAGAAGTGTCGAAGATCCCCACCACTGATTAGGAAGAGGTGGGTTCCAATGGGCACCACCAAGCAAAACATTAAAGAGGAAAATCATGTGGAAATAACTATAGATCCCACTTGCACCTCAGAACTCCCACTGGACAATAAGAACTATGATCCTAAATGTTTATCCTATTCTAGAGATGCAAAAACAACTATTATGCAATAAGGAAAAACACAAAAAACACCTCAAAGATTAGCGTAAGGAATTGTTAACACAAAGAAAATAGATGAAATAATGCAATTGATTATACCTTCTCCATGTTGATGAATCCCTTGGTTGGCCCTTGATGTTTAAGATCCTTGTGTGCACCTTGGATGGCTAGATGCAAGATTGACAATATGAATAGATGCAAGTGCAAAATGGCTAAAATGGCTAAAATGGCTTGGCTAAATGAATGAAAATGCTTGTAAATTGAGTGCTCAAAATGACAGCATAAGGATACTAAAATGACTAAGTGTTCAAATGCATTAGAAGAGGGGGAATTTATAGGGAAAGTTGAATTCTCTAGAGAATTCAATGGTTGAGATTGAGCCACCAAGGTCAAGATGTAGGGCTATGGTGAGTTGAGGACTCACAAGCCCTCACATCTTGACATGTGGAATGTAAAATGGCCTAGGATAAGATGATGTGGAATTGAGGTGGAAGGGAGGTACATGATGTGGAGGAAGGACAAATACCTTGGGGGGGTGAGAAAATTTCCTCAAAAAAGAACTTCTTGTCACCAAGTGAAGATGAAAGTGAAATTTGAGGAATTTTGGAATTCCTCAAAAATCTCCATGGAAAAAGAGAAAATGTTTGGAGAAATAAATGTGAATTAATTCACATTCTTGGGAGAATCTAGTGGATAAGAGGGGGTTTCCAAAAATGTGGGAATTTGTCACATGTGAGTGAGTTGACAAGTCAAATATTCTAGAAGTTGCATGGGGATAAGGTAAGCCTTGAAAGGATAAAATGTGAATTAAAAATTCACATGGGAAAGAGGGTCAATGTTAAGAAAGACAAATGAAAAGGTTGACTAAAAAAAGGATGCTAAATGTGGCTAATGACTTTTGATTAAGGTTGTGCAAATATCTGATTAGGATAATTAATGAGAGATTATAAGCAAGTGGCAAATGTAGGAGGATGTGACATTAATCCCTGATTAAGAGGATGCACATTTTAATCATGAATTAATTAAATTAATCCAGATTAAAAAGGGATTATGGAGGATGTGACAAGGAGAGAGAATTTTTTTTTTTTAAAATTGATTTTATTCAAAAAGGTTAAATGACTAGATTAAATAAATTGATGTATTTATTTAATTCAGAGAGGAAAAAGATGGTAAAAGTATTTAATTATTGAATTAAATACTTTATGGACCTTAGGCAAACCATGAAATATTAATTAAATGAGTGATTTAATTAATACTGACCAAAAGGATGAGGTGTATGAGTTAAAGGGATGAATAAGGAGACAAATTTGACCATATGGAAGTGGTTAAATTTGGATGTCTACATTTTGCCCCTCTTTGAAACACTGTTAGGATAATAGGGTTTCGAAGAAAATAAAATGCAGATGACTCTATAGAGGAAACAACCAAAAAAAGAGATGCCCCAACATAGGGGAGACCATGTGAGTTGCCCAAATGGAGGGAAGTGAAAGGGGATGCCCTAGTCTCACGGGAGAAGGCTCATGACAGAGGAATGGAGAGGAATGATAGGGTATGCCCCCTCGAGGAGGCAGATGGGGAAGGAAAAGGGGTCTTGGGTGACTTCTCGAAATTATAACATGGTATATGTCATTAGAAAGACCATGAAAAACCAAGAAGATTAGCGTTTGAATGGAGTTGATCAGACACAGTTTGCAAATGGCAGCCCTAGGAAGTTAGGGAAGCCTAGGGCATATTCGCCCCAGCCCGGGGCGACTTCTCGAAAGTATAACATGGTATATGTCATTGGAAAGAGCACCACAAATGAGAAGATTGGCATTTGAACAGAGTCGATCAGATGCACAATTTGCAAATGGCGGCACTGGGAAGTTAGGGAAGCCTAGGGCGTATCTGCCCCGGCCCAGGGTGACTTCTTGAAAGTATAAGATGGTATATGTCATTGGAAAGAGCATGAAAAACCAAGAAAATTGGCGTTTGAACAGAGTCGATTGGATGCACAGTTTGCAAATGGCGGCTCTGGGAAGTTAGGGAAGCCTGGGGCGTATCCGCCCTGGCCTGGGGTGACTTCTCAAAAGTATAACATGGTATATGTCATTAGAAAGAGCACAAAAAAATGAGAAGATTGGCGTTTGAACAAAGTCGATTGGACACACAGTTTGCAAATGGCGGCCCTAGGAAGTTAGGGAAGCCTGGGGTGTATCCGCCACAATGCGAGCTAGGGCATATTCGCCCCGGCGTAGGTTGGGGTGTATCTGCCTCGGCAAGGGCTAGGGCGTATCCGCCTTGACCTGAGGCATATCTGCCCCGACCTGGGGCATATCCGCCCTGGTGTGGACTGGGGCGTATCCACCCTGACCCGAGGCATATCCGCCTCGGCGTGGGTTGGGGCGTATCTGCCCTGCAGGCAGGGGCGCATCCACTCCACTGTAGGGTAGGTCTGCCCTGACAAGGGCGAAACAGGGAGGGGGAGGAAAAAGAAACTAAGAGAGAAGAAAAAGAGATGTGAAGTATTTGCACAACCATAATCATAGGGTGAATGCAATGCAATGGTAATGACCATGAAATGCAATCCTAATATGATTTTCCATCTTCAGAGCACTGAGTTTTGATATAGCATAAGACACAATACACCAAGGTATGATGGACCAAGGCAGATTGGTGTCTAATGCATAAAACAAACGCACCAGACAAGAAGGCTATCCCAACACCCCAAAGTGACAAAGACTTTGGTCGGGCCAGACATTGGGATAACCGTAAGCACAAAGGGATGTCCCAACATAGCACAAGATCACATGAGTCTTGGTGGATACTACGTGGGATGACCTAGTAGACAACAACAATAAAAGATCAAGATACACCCCTATGTTGACTAGTCAAAGCACATCGTGATATGATGGATCAAGGCGACCATGACAAGTGATGATAGGGAGCTCAAATGATAAACAAAATCCAAAAGCATCAAAAGAGTGCAATCAATTTCAAACATCCTTTTCCATAGGATCAAGGGGATGGATGGGATTGATGAGGTCTGTTAGGAAGGATGCATCCTGTTGAGACCGATGATGGATACTAAACTGAAAGATCGATATGATGCAGGATATTCAAAACCGATTGGATCTCATGATACGAGTGGATCTCGTTTGTTAAGAACCAGCTAGATAAGGATATAGCTTGACAACATGACACAAGGAAGACAAGACACAAGACTGACACACCCTAAAGACCTAAGGGCTCAGGGGCCGATTAGAGATTAGCCTTGCCTATGTGAAAGCACAAAGCCCTCGTAGTTTGATAAAAGACCATGGATGAAAGTGGAAAGAAGAAAATGGAGACCGATGAGGGATGACAGGATTGGACAGACAAAAGAGCACTGAGGGCGGATCAAATGATCGACCTTGCCTACGTGAAAGCACAGTGTCAACGTAGTTCGACAAGAGACCAAAGAAAAATGATGGATAAGGGATGATGAGATAACCATGATAAGATGAGGGGACTGATAGGATGAATCAAGATAGACCTATTGGACAAGATCAAATGATGGCAATCACGAAGCTCAGGTATGGGATAGTTATCCAAATCATTAAAATGACTTGGGAGGATGACATGATAGAGAGATGAATGATAAGAAATGATAGGATATTAGCAATATGTGCAAGATAAGTAGGAGTGATGAGGATGAGATAGATGGCATTGGATGGGTTGGGGAGAAGCCTATGGCCAGATACCAATGACAAGGGATTATGAGATGGGAGGAGGATAGAGATGAACGAATAGGGAGATAGGGATGGGGGATAGAGATAGGGATGGAGAGGAAGGTAAGGAGAGGGAGTGATGCTAGGATGGATAGATAAGGATAAGGAGATTAAAAGGATTGTTTGGATGGATAAGAAGACAATGATGGGGAGATGGAAGGGATTATTTGGATAGGTAGGAAGACAAGGATGGGGAGATGGAAGGGATTATTTGGATGGAGGAATAGGAGGATAAGGATGGGGATATGAAAGGGATTGTTTGGATGGAGGAATAGGAGGATAAGGGTGGGAAGATGAAAAGTTGGATAAGATCGATGAATGATGTCTCCAAGGACTTATGTCACAAAGGAAGTAGATTCCCCCACTCTAGATATGTCATGTGTGATAAGGCAAAAGGGGCGAAAGATGAGTGGATGGGAAGATAAAGGGGATAGCTGGAGGAGGATAAGATGGGTGGACAAGGGAGTTTGATGAATGCAGGTAGGATGCTCAGATAAGGAAGGGATACTAATGGTAGCATGACAGAGGGACAAAGAAGGTAGATGGGGAGGATAAGGATTAGGATAGGGGGGTAGATGTATGGTAACATGATGGGTGACAAAGAATATTATCATGTATGGATGAAGGGAAAGTATGCCAAGAGGTGTCCAAAGCATGTATATATATGTGCCCCTATCTATATCAAGATCAAAAAGGAGGATGGAGGGAGTGAGATAAATGGATATGACCGACCAGATGTGTAAGATAGGTGGGATGGAGGAGGTGGGTGAAAGGGATGCAGGTGCCCCCAAGTGCAAAAGTAAATTGGATAGGGGATTTACGCATGATGCCTGTTTACCAGGTTTTCATCATGGTACTTATCCAAGGCGCTTGTTTTCCAAGTTTTCACCATTGGATGAATGATTTCTCTTTACTATTTCCATTTATTTTTCTTTCTTTTGATATTTTTGGATAATATGTAGATGGAGATGGATTCAATCATCAAGTAATAAGAGCCCATGTGTGAAGTGACAATTGGATGTTGGTACAACCTTATTAGGATAAGTGGATTATGCAAGAGAATGGATTAAATGGATTGGGTGGGGGGAGATATGGGGGATAATGGATGGGATGCTGGAATGTGTATGGATGGAATGATGGGATAGGTGTGTGATGGGGTGATGAGTTCAATACCAACATCGACATATAGGGTGGCGGATGTGAAATGATAGGAGGATTAATGGATGGAGAATGTGGGGATAATGGAGGCGATGGGATAGTGAATTTTGGGACATAAGGACCCAAAACAGATTGAGGAGATGACAAGAGTGTATGATTAGCTTTTGGATTAGCAACTTTGGATGTTGTTACAAATTTTTCATTTGAAGGTATTGCATCTTTTATTCTTTGGGATCCACATGGTTTTGATCTTTTCTTTGGTGGGCCTTTGTGGCCGATGGATATGATTCTGCTTTTGGAGTTGATCCTGGATTGGATTTGGATTTTGGATTTGATTTTTCTTTTTTTCAACATGTATTTTAGAGGGGACATGAGGAGCTTTTGATTCATGTGGATGTTTAGATTTATGCATTTTTACTTTAACATCCAAATTGCTTTTAATAGCAATGAGATGGGTGCGAGGAGATGGATGATGTGGAGTGATGGAGGTAGGATTATGGGAATTATGTGTAGAGGGAGGATATGTGGGTATGTTCCTTTGTTGATCCTGATTAGGGGACATGAGAGTGGAACGTTTATGATGGGCGACATGGATAGGTGGTGGATGGATGAAAGGATGAATATGACGAGATGGAGGAGGTGATTTTGGGATATAAGGGCCCAAAACAGACGTAGTGGGTGGAGAGACATAAGGACCCAAGATGGATGGAGTAGATGAAGGATGAGAGATGGTGGATGGAGGGATGTGAGGACCCAAAATGGATGGAGAAAATGAGGGAGGAATATGGACGGTTGTTTTGAGGTGATACTATGGAGGAGGAGGGATGTAAACATATGATTTGGTGGAGCGATGGGAAGAGCTTATATTTCTTTTGGAAAAAGGGGCTCGTTGAGGACGTATAGAGGTTGTACCAACATTGTTAGATTGTGAGTCTTGGGAACTAGGTACAAGACCTCACATACATATTTGTTCTTTGACTTGGATGGGCTCTAAAATACCTTGCTCATGAAGGCCTAAACCTTTTCCTTGATAGTTCATGTTCTTGAGCATCTGATCCATGATAGGATTCTTGTTATTTTGGAAGAATGATGTGAGTCCATTATTAGGAGGAGGATGATGGGTGGTATATATGCTTTTTTTTTCTTCAGCAAGGAGACCACCATGGAAGAATGTGAGAGTACCAAGGGGTTATAAAAGTGGTGTGGGGATATTAGGTTTAGGCGATGATGGAGGATCATGAGATGGAGGTGATGGGGTAGCAACATCCTGATCAGGAGGAGTGAGTGGTGAGGGATCAAGAGAGGGATTAGGTGACATGATAGGATTTGGATATGTGGTAGCGGGTGATAAGGGCTCATGCGATAGAGATGGAGATAAGGGCTCATATGATGGAGTCGTGGAATCAACAAGATCATGGGATGGAATGGATGGGGGACTGTGATCTTGAGGTGGACTAGATGGGATGGTAGGATCTTGATTTGGAGAAGAGGGTATGCTAGCCTGCTTTGGATTAAGATCTTGGCATGACTCTTCTTGTGTGGGTGGCATGATAATGGAGGCTTGTTGGATGGGTTCTTCAAGTAGGTTAGATGGAAGGTTGGAGGGTTCATGAAGTTCATGAGAGGGGATTGGATTTGATCATCACCAATGGGTTTGATGACACTCATAGTAGGAGACGAGGGTTTAATGGATTCGGTGGGTGTGATGATGTCAATGGTTTGAGTGGTGCTAGGGGTGGTAGAATCAATGATAGGAATGATACAAAGAAGGGTCTCATCACTAGTGACCATGGATAATGGACTAGGATGACATGGCTCCATGACTTCATGATGTGGGGTTACAGATGTCTTCTTTGTCATAATTCCTTGGAGAACTTCTAGAGTGAGAAACTTGCATATTTTAGGTTGAGATGGCATGATAGGAGTAGATGAGGGATTAGGGACTGGTCTAGGATCATGGATTGGTGGACTAGGGTTAGATGGAGGAATGGGATTGGATGTAGGATTGGGAGTAGATGGAGGATTAGGATTGGATGGGGGGTTAAGGTAGGGATATTGGAGTAGTGAATTAGGATAGGGGGACATAGACTGTGGATTAGGACAAGAGGATACGATTGATGGATTGTAGTAAAGGTATTGGGATGGTGGATTAGGATAGGTTGATGGGGGTGCAGGATTAAGATAAAAAGGTGCAGATGTAGGATTAGGATGGAAAGACTAATAAGGCGGATTAGGATAGGTAGAGTGGTATGGAGGATTAGGGTAGTGGGCATATGTAGATGAAGGATTGAGATAGGAGGATGTGGACAGGGGATTAAGATAGGGGTATTGTGATGGTGGATTAGGATAGGAAGACATGGATATTGGATAAGGAGATGATGCAAGTGAAGGATATGATGGGGATGTAGGTGAGGAAGATAATGGATATCCTTTGTCAAAGGTAGCATAAGGAACGTGATTAGGCATGGATGAAGACATAACGAGATGGCTTGAAGGGGTGATTGGATTGCGGGAAGTGGATGGAGAAAACTTACTAGCGATGATAGCGTCAAGGGGATCTATGTCATAGTCTTCTTGATTGACAAGACTTTCGTTATCGTCGTCAATGTAATTATGGTTTCCCTTGATTACTATTGATGGAGGATAATGATTCATGATGATATAAGGATAAATAGGATGGATCAAAGATTTTGAATGGAAATGGACTAAAGCTCAAATTGGGATTGGATTAAAGCTCAGATTAGGATGATTAGATAATGTGATGGGATTGATTTTGACGATTGGATTTGATTATCAAAGGATGATTATGACATCGAATCTACCTCGAGATGGAAGCAGATTGATTGTGTCAGAGGTGATTGGATAGGGATGTGATTGGATT
>VDFB02066312.1:224815-246160 GCA_007258455.2 Sequoia sempervirens
ATGCCAAACATCCTGGGGACAAGTTTGGTCCCGAGTTCGCTTCCGCCAATTTTATCATAAAACGAAGCACTTTCTTGAAGACATGGTCACATGAATCTAAGGACCTAGGTCACATGGTTTTTACAAAGAAAACCAAATAAAGGGGCTTAACCCTACCCCTCAACCGTACAAATACCAATTTTAACCCTAGGGAAAGACATTTTGTAAAGGTTGTTGAGAAAACCCTAGTTTGCATGACATGTTGACTCAAAAAATTAGGGCATCACAAACCCCACGTAGAAATCACAAAATCAACATGGAATTGAAATTAGAGGGGTTTCCAAACAAATTTTAAAAAATTTAAGTACGAGAAACCCCAATAAATGGAAACCCTAGTTAAGAACTAGGGCACGAAAAAATGCACTTGTCATGAAAGTGACAACAAACGAAAAACAACAAATGAAAAGAAAAGAAAACAGAACGAGAGAACAGAAAAAGACAAAAACAAACCAAAAGAAAACAAGCAACAATCGAAGACTCACAAAAGAAGATTCTGTGAACGCGCCAAAACACGATGAGGAAGAACACAAGAAAGCAATGACAACACAAAATGAGAAAAGAAGGGAAAAGAAAACCCTACCTTGAAATGCCCACAAGGAAAGACTGAAACTTGATAAAGATCGCTCTGCGACATTCCTCCTCAATCAAATTGCTTCTCTTGAAGTTCTTTTGGCTCTGGTTCATTTAAACGCTTTGAATAACAAAGATAATGAGCCAGCTAAACATAATTAGGATTTTAAAATCCATTCATGAGTGTGAGGAGGCTGCAATTAATGCCATTAATGTGGTAGGTTGGGTGGAGCGAACAACGCAAACAAACAGTTAACTCTTGTTTATACCAAAGATAGGGTGGACACGAACCCAGATCCAGAACCAAACAAGAAATTTTTGATATGCTCCTCATCGGACTCCAAACCCGGTTCTAGTCCCACAACAAAAAGACAAACAACAAAGGAAGGAAACAGGGGCAGAATCAGGACCAAAACCAAAACTAGAACTTTTACAAAGTTCCAAGTTCGAGTTTGATTCTGGTTTTGCTCCTGATAAAAGAATAAAAAAAACCAAGACAAAAACAAACCAAAAGAAAACAAGAAACAATGGGAAGCAGGGCCAGAACAAAAACCGGACCTGGCCCAAACACAAACGAAAACAAACAGCACAAGGCAAATGAGCGAAATCAAAATCGGAACGGGAACAAGAACCAAAAACTTTAAAAGTTCCAAATTTACTTCCAACTCTAGCTCCAATTCCGCTCGGGCCAAAAAAAAAAACACGAGAAAAACAAACAACGACACAAGGGAGGACCAAAAAAAAAGAGAGCAAAAACACATCGACGAAAAAAGAAAAGAACAAGGAGAGAAGGAAGATGCGGAACCGGAACAAAACCTAGACTTGGAAATTTGTAAAAGTTCTAAGTCCAGTTTCCATTCCGATTTCGCTTTTTCCAGAACACAAGAAAGAAAGTCTTAGGAGCAAAACAAACAACTCCTACGACCCAAACAAACACCAAAGACAAAACAAAGACAAGGGGGGCCCATTTTGTTCCAAAATAATAATGGGGGTGGTTATGCAAGGCATAACACTACCCCTCTCCCTCTCTCCCTCTCTCCCACTCTCTCTTTCTCCCACTCTTTCCCTCTCTCCCTCTCTCTCTCCCTCTCTCCCTCCTACCCCCTCTCCCTCTCTTAACTCAAACAAATGCCAATTTCACTCACTAGCTTGCCAATTCGGTGAAATTGGAAAGCTCCTTGGATGAATTGCCTGCAATAAAACTCACTTTATTGTTACTTATAAAATTACAATTCAAATGCCAACTCCAAAAGTTAGTTGTTGAACATACAAATTTAACAAGCTTTATATTTTTGGACAAAACTTTTGCTTACGAGGAAATGAGGATTTCATTTTACTTCGATTTTCAGGCACTTCTTCAAACTCGTGGTTATTTTTCTCATTAGAAACCAAATCAATCAACAATTTATTTCCCACTAATTGATTTAAACTGCATATTTTCTTAGAAGGGAATCTCTTGTTTGAATCAATATTTGGATTTTCAACATGAAGAGCACTGATAGTTTTCACACACCCAGATCTTCCAAACATATGAACCTCCAAGTACGACTTTGCTATGTAGTTGAACACAACAAAATCTCCCAATTGTAGGCTGTAATAATTGATAAATTCTTTCCAACCATATCAAAATTCTAGTCTATTGTTTGTACTCATTAACTCCAACTCCCACTCCTGCCCACCTAGGCCTTGCAACACCATATGTTTGTCTTTCTCATTTATAAGTTGAGAAACAAATGCAAGAGGAATCCCTCAACCCTCAACCCCTATACCCTCTACCCTATACATTGGAACCTCAACCCTAAACCTTCAACCACGTACCCTCAAACCATTACCCTAAACCCTAAACCCTAAACCCTTACACCCTAAACCCTTAAACCCTCTACCCCCCTCTTTCTCTCCCTCTCTTTCTCAGGTCACTCCCTCCCACACCCTCTCCCTCTCTCAGGTCTCTCACTCACACTCCCTGTCTTGAAAGTCAATCTCTAACAACAAGTTGCTGAAAATCACCCCAAGGTCTCTCAAGTGTCAGGTCATGAATTGCTTGGAATGTCTCATTTGTTTTGATGTGATCTTGCTGGTAATCACAGGGCAGACTTACAAAAATTTAAGTTGAGGAGAATCGACCTTCTAATGAGTTCCTTGAGATGGAAAAGTTGGTGCACGTATCGTCGAGGTTCAAACAGCAGTCTAGAACTCCTACTTCAGCTTCAGATTTGGCTTTACAATGTGCAATGAACCTTAGCTTAGGTCATTTCTAAAAAAAGGAAAAAGGGTAGGGAAGAGAGAAGGTTCCTAGACCTAAAACTAGCAGTGAACAGTGATAATGGAGGACCCTAGCTAGCTAAGTCCCTCTCACTCCAACCCCTTCTCTCCCACTCCCTCTCTCTTAAGCTCTCACTTCCACCCCCTCTCCCTCTCTCCAGACTCTCTCTCTCTCTCTCTCCCTCTCTCTCCTCGTATCTCTCTCCTGGAAACCCACCTCTAGGGTAACTCTCTCTCTCTCTCTCTCTCTCTCTCTCTCCCCACTCTCTATCTATCCCTCCCAATCTCTCACCAGATAAGTCCTCCTCACTCCACCCCCTCTTTCTCTCCTTCGTGTCACCCTCTCTCGTGTCTCTCACCACACTCCTCTCTCTCGTGACTCTCTCAATACCATCTCATATCTCCTCTCACCCCTCACACTCAAGTCTCCTGGAACCCCACCACATAACCTCTTCACTGCTCTCACATCCCCTCTCTCTCTCTCTCTCTCCCACCCTACCCAGGCCAAGCATCTTCCCACTCAAACCCCTTCTCTCCACTCCTCTCTTCACTCTCCACCCCTCTCCTCTCCACTTCTCTCTCTCCTCTCCAAGTCTCCCTCCCACCCTCTCTCTCAGTCTCTCCCTCCGCAACTCACCCAGAAATCTCTCTCTCATCTATCCTCCCACCCTACCTAGATAAACTCTCCCACCCACCCCTCTTATCTCCCTCTCAAGTCACTCCCTCCCACACCTTTTCCCTCTCTCAAGTCTCTCACTTACACTCCCTCTCTCTCCCACTCCCTCTCTCTCACACTCCCTCTCAATACCTATCTCTCAAGTCTCTCCCTCTCACCACCCTCACACTCTCAAGTCTCTCCCTTTGGCACCCTACCTACATAACTCTCTCTTTCTCACCGTCTCTCTCTCTCTCTCCCTCTCCCTCAATTATCTCTCTCTCTCTCACCTGCTCTCTCTCTCTCTCTCCCTCCCTCTATCCCTCCCAACCTACCTAGCTAAGTCCCTCTCACTCCAACCCATTCTCTCCCACTCCCTCTCTCTTAAACTCTCACTTACACCCCTCTCCCTCTCTCTAGATTCTCTCTCTCTCTCTCTCTCTCTCTCTCCTCTCCCCATCCCACCCTACCTAGACAACTCTCTCTCTCTCTTAAAATTCTCCGTCCCTCTAAAGACATACACAAATACATACAAGCATAATACATATGTATATATAATCCTACATCCATACAAGCATACATACATACATGTGTAGATATAATCTTACATACATATAGGCATACATACAATATACATGCACTAATACATACATGACACACCAGCATACATGTACATACAAACATACAAATCTATCGACATACCTTCAATAGAGTGGAATTTAACATAAAGGAAGACATAACGCGAGCGCGTTATAATGCGCTTGCGTTATGTCTTGCTTGACATGTTTCCCAGAGAAGCAAAAAACCATGTCAAAACTAAGATATAATGCGAGCGTGTTATAACGCGCTCGCATTATATTTTGCTTTGGGAATCCCTGAGCCTTAGCATTGGTATTTGCCTTGGAATACCAACCCAAAGGCTTGGAGGGCATTCCCAATTACCAGAGACATGTTTTTGTAAATTCTACAATTTTTCACATAATTAGGTTCGTGCTCACCATCAGGATTTCATCTGGTTCAATATCAACAAAATCGAACACATGGGTAATGCTAGGTTCTCTCTTAGCTATCCAATGATGTAATTTTTTTCACTTTCTGACAATGTTAAGCCTTGCATCCATAATTTATTTTGTTTGTATGTCTCTTTTTACCCAAAAATTAGTGTTTGGTGTTCTTTTCATTATAAATTAAACATTCATCGAAATTTCAAATAAATTACATTTTTAGAAACTAGACTCCATTCTACAAATTAAAAAAATTAAAAATTCAATTACTTTCCAAAATTTGTAGGGGGAGCATGGCCAAAATTCTGCTTTTCAGGAAGTGCCCACTTAGAAATTAGTAAAAAATCAAATATTCATTAAAAAATTATCCGAAAAATCATGCATCAACTACATACTGGTAGCTAACTTCTGACTGTAGCGATTTTAAAAATACTACAAAAAAGTTCACCATGTTAGGGTCGTACAAGAGTTGCTATGTTATGTTTTTTCTGACAAAAACAACACCAATTTGTGTACGTCCCTCTTTTGAACCCCTTAATCTCAATCATTTTAAAAATAAATTATTTGTTTAGAAAGTAGACTCAGAGCACTTCGATCCTTGTTTTTGTTCCATCTCAAAATTTTGAGTGTAACTATCCTCAATTTCACGTCCAAGGTTAGTATTTCCTGATTTCAGAAAAAAAGTGGCCACTTAAGCCCCCTTTTTGGGAACCATCTTGGTGCACTTACCCAATGGGTAGCAAGTAATATTCAATCATCACTTATTTACTATGTTGGATAATACTTTGACAACCCTAATAACAAAAAAGATTCAAATGGCCCTTGTCTCAATTAATTATAGTATTGTTGGCTTAACAATATTTAAGCTCTTAAATTTACACCAAATGATACTATTCAAAGTGTTTAACATTGTGTAATCATTAGTTGGTTTCTATAATACAATACAATCAAACACTAAGATTGAATATCAACATAATAGATGGAGTCATTTCACTATTTATGTATCTACTTTATAATCAAATTAAGTTTATTTTTATGAACCAAACTATGTACCACTAGCTCAACTCTTGGATAATGAACAACCAAAGATTGATTTTAGCAACACCATGAAGGAATTTTAAATGTCCTTCCATCTATATCAAAAATAATCTTGACACGTGTTTTTAACACACATAACATCAATTCTAGTTGGTATAAGCATAATAGTATTCATTTCACTCTCTTGAAAAAATATTTCTATCCTTCCCGTTTTTATCCTACTAATAACAAGTCAATTAATATGTATCATCTTAAATAAATATAGGAATTATAGGCATTATATTATATTGTAATAAACAATAATAAGGTAATTTCTAAGGACCCTTAGAATATTTCTAGGATAAATATAATGTTCTTCAAGGTTATGAGAGATTATGTTTCCAAATCTTATTTCAAATACATACCCTAGAGACGGATTGTCCTAACAAACTTATTAATCCAACCTTAAAGAACATTATTGTTAGGCAATTCCATCTTTTAGATATAGTAATTGCCTAAATATAAATATTAACAAGAAAACAATAATGAAAATGATCAAGCTAATATTAATTGTCATAGCTCTACTCAATTGAACATTAATTCTAGAATTTGATAGAACCTATTCTCACTTTAATTTCAAATGAGAACTTGGCTTACAAGTTAACTTGTTGATCATGCATATGCCAATTATAATAGATTTTATAGAAGACATTGTTCAAGAGAGTCCAACAAGGAGCACAATTTCTAAAAATAAATGATGCTACTTTCACACTTAGGTAATTTAGAACATACCTTGTTTGAAATCAAATGCATTAAACAATTGTTTTGAATTTGAGGAAAAGAATAACTATTAATATTCTCTAACTTATTTTAAATAAGATTAAATATTGTATAATTCATTTGTATGTCCCTAGACCATGCCTTGCATCATTTACAATTATATTTATTCCATTGTAGTTTCAATAGTGGTAAAACTTTTAAGAACTTGAGCAAATAATTCATAATTCATGAGATAGATAGTTATAAAAAAGAGATATAATTCTTTATATAAAAAGCATGTATTAAAGGGGCTAAAATACATATCTAGGCATAAATCATGGCCATGTAAAAAGGAAAGGTCCAATGCGCTCCCCTATCGATTTGATTTCACAAGGCTTCTTCTATCATAGGACTACCTACGTACAAGTAAAAACTTTAAGGTACTAGAGGTAGAAAATCATGAAAATATAGATTTTTTTTTTTAAGTATTGGTGGTAGAAAATCGTGAAAATTTGGATTTTTTCTTCTTGAAAAGTAAAATTTGTTGTATTTTTAGGTTAATTTTTTAAAAATATTTCTAGATAGAATATTAAAATGGTGTAAAAATATGAAATGTAAGATTTTGTTTATAGTTTTCAAATATGTAATTTATTTTAATACTGAGATGATAAAATTTGGTTAAGTAAAGGATGTACAAAGGTGATCATTTTAAAAAACTATGTGAGACCAAAACATGCATGTATATAACCCAACGAAAAAGTAGAAAGGAAATTATTTTTCAAATTAATTTTGTGGATAGATGCATATGATGTTGAAGTTCGGTTCGGATATTTTTTACTAATCTTTATCAAACATATTTGTTTTAATTATTTAGTAAGATTAATATATAAATGTAAAAGTCTAAATGTACAACCCACATAATTTGACCTAAAATAATCCTAACATGATTTTTTTGGCATGTAGAGAATGATGTCTATATTTTTGACACAGTTTTTTTTTTAAAAGTTAAAAGCATAAGTTACTAAAAATATATATATGTCATAGCTTTTTTTTTGAGTTAAAAGCATAAGTTACTAAAAACCAAATATATGTCATTTCAATCTTATGAGACTTTGCGTTTAAAAATAAATAAATGGAAAATTAGGTTTAAAATTTAAAAGATTGGGTTATAATTTCATCGAAAATATTGAAAATAAAATTATTGACCATATTTCCAAAGTTAGTTTTAGTATTATATGTTATCATGATAAGTGATGTATTTATAGATCCAAAGCATAGGATTGGATTTCCAAGCCTAAAACAAATGTAAAATTATTATTTTTTCAAATATAAATTCAATAAATATATGATTAAAATAAATATTCGTTACATTTATATCAAATATGCATTTAAATAGAGAATAATATCAACAAGTCTTTGTTCTCAATATTATAGGACGTTATTTAGTTTCATTTGACCTCCTTTTATAACTTAAGCTCTTTAATACCTATACATATAAATATTATTAAAAATATATTTAAAAAATCTAAAAACCATTTCTAATACTCTATGTCAAACTTACACCTAGCTTACACCAGGAATCAAAAGAACCACTTTTGTGTGCCCATAAAATTTAAATCCACTTAAATTTAGAACCTAGACTTAAACCTAAGCTCTAATGTAGACCAAAATTTAGCCTAAATGAGTATATAAAACCTAAACCTTATGTAAAGTCTATTGTTTGAGCATGAATTTTAAACTTTGAACTCTAACCATTTCCTAAAGTCTTGAATCCACTATTTTATGGCATAATCCACATATCAAAAGTTGAACTCTACATTTATATGAATCACCTTTCTCTCTCCACGTGGATTATACCAATGAGTGTAATTGAATTTAATGTAAAAATTAATGAATTTTACTACTTGGAAAGGTTTTGGCAAAGTTGGGATAATTATTTAGTTAATTTTATGCTTTTTGAGTTGTAATCTTGAGTTCAATCCATGAAAACACCTCCATTTTACTCACCATATTCATATCTAGGAAGATTAGGGAGATTCAAGTTTATTCTATATTCTAGGAAGTGGTGTAAGACTAGAAGTTTTGTTTTAGTCAGTGATAATGAGGTTCCATCTAATATTCTTAGGTTTTTTTTAAGGGTTTCACAAAGTTTATAGTTTAAATTTTATATAGAAAAATAGATTTTGAATAAATATTTTGAAAAAGAGTTAATCTAGAATCATTTTTTAATTTTTTTATTGGTAATCTAGAATCAATTTTATAATTTTTAAAAAAATAAAGAATCTTCATGATTGCATTTGGGATATTTATTGGGATTGAAAGAGTAGATGACACTAGTGGTATGTATTTTGTTCAGGTTAAGCACTCTCTTCCTAGAATTTTCCTCATAAAATCCCCCCCTCTCTCAAGTGCAATGATATGAGCAATAGGTAATTAATATTATAGTTCATTTGTAATCATTCCAAGAATCTAGCTTGGATTTGTTAAATATGGTAAGAGCTTGTAGCTTAGAGTTGTAACCTTCTATTTTTCTTGTTAAAACCAAAATAGAATGGTTTCATTATAGTGTTATTTCCTTATTATTGGCCATTTTGATAGATCATGAACTATCTAATGAAGATTTATTTAGAAAGTTCTTTTCTTTACTTATGACTATGAATAATCATTTGAGCCCAGTTGTCTATAATCCTTTTAGCTAATAAATGATGTAAATAGTTTCTTGAAGAAGTGTTTCTTGAATTTTAGTTGCACTTGTGTGTTGTAATGAAGTCATTTATGAAAGGTTTTTATGTCTCTTTGATTTTCTTTGTCATTGTGCCAAAATTGCTTTGTGTTATCCCATATTTTAGAACTAATATGAGATAGTATAAGTAGGTTTTTTATGAGTCAAATTGTTGCTTAAATGTTTGCCTTGTGGCATCCCTTGCATGCTCAATATGTGTCCAAACTTGTAAAATTTCCAAATGTTTCTAAATATTGGGTATTTTTGGGTCACTTCCTTAAGTTATAGATGCTTTTGTAGCTTCAAACTTTTGGGGTTGTCCATCTTAGTATGCCATTTCATCCATCTCCGCCTTCCCTTTCATCCTTATCAATTTGTTGAACTTCATCCTCTTGATATACCTTGCCACTTGATCTTGAAATCCCAATCCCTAACCTTATAAAATTTCTCTAAGTTTAGTTGTTGGACTATCAAACCCTACCATATTGGCATACCATCCATCTTAGCTTTGAAACCCTAACTTAGTACCTTAGACAATTCTCTATCAATGAGGTATTGGATTTGTCCTTCCATCAATACCACTTGCTTTCATCCCTGATATCTAACCCCTAAAATTTTAATTTTGGAGTCAAATCTTTTATTTTTCAAGCTATTAGATTTGGTCATCCCATTATACCACCTCTGACTCCCTAGCTTGTTCAAATGCATATATATATATATATATATATATATAGGTGACCCATCCCTAAGTATCATTTCCCTATCATCTCTCATTCCCCAAGATTTTCTAATTCCTTGATATGTGTTCTTGGAATATCAAACTTCCCTCCTATTTGGTATCTACTTCTTGGTGTGCTCAATCCTTCGACCTTCTAATGTATCAAGCCCCGATCCTTAGAGTTCCCTTCATTTTTCTCCCTAATTTAGAGCTCCCATGGTCCTAGAACTGTAATAGAACTCCTATTCCCAAACTTCATACTTTTGAGAGAACCTCAAACCTTGGAACTAAGTTCCAAGTGCCAAGTATACCCAAAATTATGATTCTCTCACTTTTCTTCAATTCACTTGCTTTCCTCTCTAGGTCCCCATTCTGATTTATATTTCACTCTTAGAGCTCAATATCTTAATATTTTCTACCAAAACTTTGACTCCTAAATGAATCTTTCGCCTCTAATTTGTGTCCAACATTCTATTTCCCTCCCAACTCTTGATTCTTGACCCATTCTTCTTGGATCCGTAGACCTCTAGGTAAATTGTGCACCTCTACACTTGATTCCAACAACTAAAAAAGGAGAAAACATCAATTGTGTTTTTAATGTAGTAGGTAAAGCTTGACCATTATTCTAATAAAATTTACAAGCCTTTTCTTAGCAAAAACTATAGAGATAATGGTGGCATTGATGATGAGGACACCTACAAACCAAGGAAGAAAATTCCCCCATGTTTTCTAATTCATTCAGATATATTTATAAAATGATTTATGATGCGAGTTAGGGAAAGCAACTCTTGATGGATATGGATGTTCTCTATACCATGATGTATATGGGTATGATACATTATAGATTTAAAATTATTCACAATAGGGTATTAAGAAATGAAAGTAATTCCATTTGAGGGGATGAAGATATAAAGAAATAAACAATTGTAAAACTAGCAAGCAAAAAATATTACAACAAATATTAGGGTTTTAATTTAAATAGTTTTGGGTTTTGTAAATTCAATATTGTGTTGTGGGCTCGTGCAAAATATGTAATAAGACCATTATAACCTAGAAGAATGAATGTAAGTAGTAGATCTAACATTGTTTCAGAGTTTCCAAGAGTATTTTGTATATTATATCTTGATGGGTTTTGATTAGATAGTCAACTAGAAGGCCATAAAATAATTTCAAAGCCTTTATAATGTATATTTCCAACATCAATAAAGGAGTATATAGGCTTACTTTTGGATTATAAAGTTTACTCATTTAAATTTCTACAATTTTTGTAATTTATCTATTTGCATATGTGTGTAAGGGGGGAATTGGGAAGTGTAAATATAATCAAAATGAATGAGTTAAACTAATCTAATTCAAACAAAAGATGAAGATTCATACCCATTACTCACGAAATGAACAATATGAGATTTCTGAATTCAATGAACTAAAAAGCAATGCAATCAAATAACATACAAAGAATTCAATTAACTAATGTTGTTACCCATCTTGTGTTGAAGTGTATTTGCAAGATGTTCGATTGTTGTATCAATGTGAAGCCTCCATTTATGTGTTGCAAAAGCTTCAAATGTATGTGTGTTGATCAAAGATGTGTGTCAAAGTTATTCAAGAAATTGATTATAGTTTCAACATTACTTCATTGTCCAAAAGATGTCCATTCTTTGATCATTTTCAAGGATGAAGATGATTGTTATATAGATTTTGTGTTTTGAATTGAACAATCGAGATTGTGTAGTAGAATATCCTGATTAACGGTTCAAAACCATTAAGAGGAATGAGATGGGAAGAATCAGTGGATTTTGATTACATAATTGATGAAATTGATGAAATCAATTTGAGTGTTCAGTGGAATTGAGGAAATAGATTGAGCCTTCAGCAGGATTGAAGAAATCATGTTGATCCTTTAATGAGATTGAAGAATAGATGAATCAATCAACCAATCAAAGTGAGCAATTGGGGGATCATAATTTGCTCAATCATGAAAGTGGGTGAGGGTAATTAATTAATTGAATTAATTAATTAATCTTTTTGAGTTGAACGTGCAAATCATGTTTGAATTTTACAAACAAAGTTGTATTTGTTTGTTTTGACCTTTTTGAATGATGTTTGAATAATTTATTTAATTATTCAAGTTTAGGGGAAAGTGACTTAATTAAACTATTAAGTATTAATAATTTAATTGATTTAGGGGAAAAGGGTAAATTATCAACCTAATTAAATAATTGATGTTATTTAATTAATCAGGAGGAATAAAGCTAGATTAGTACTTTATTAAGTAAATGAAATTTATTTAATTAGTCAAAAATGATGAAAAAGTGAATTAATTAAATAATGTAATATTACTCAATTAATAAAGGAAATTAAGGTTTTTGATGCAAATGATGCAAAATGTAGTGATATTAGATGATAATGATGTCGATGATGAGAATGTCATTTAGGATGTGTGATAAGTGTTAGGTCATTTTTACATGTCTACATTTTTCCCCTCTTTGAGACAAAGTATTGGTTGCTTTGTTTCAAAGAATTCGATGTTAAGATCAAGATTTGAAATTTTTTATGTGTCCCACTGTGCCTCGGTGGTCAGTGGAATGATGGTAGGATGTTGGGCTGCCCCCTCGAGAGGTTGGCCGAAAAAACCATTTTTTAGGTCAGGCTCACGACACTATTTCATTTCAGTTCAAATGCTTAGAGGATGAAAAATTAAGCCTATAGTACCCTCGTTGATAGTTCAAATGTTCCCAGGAGCTCCTAATTTCAACCTAGGAGGCTTTCCTAGGTAAAAAATAGGGTTTTGGGGGTTAAAATAGGTAATTAGGGTTTAATTAACCTCATTTGCATTATGAGTCTATAGTAATTTCTTGCCTTTGGATTTTTTGATTTTGTGATTATCGAAGAGCTATGGAAAGAATTTGAGGAGCCCCACATCGCGCGGATGTAGTTTGTGAGTTCAAGCAGCCTGCAAGCATCGATGCGTCAGTATGTACCCTTTCCTTTCCTGTTTTTGTCTTTTCATTTTTTAGTAATTAATGCTAGAACATTTTTTAGATGTAAGTGGTAATTCTATGTTTTATATTCTTTTGCATCATTTTTGCCACCTTTGCTATTTTTGAATGGAACGCTTTTGCATTTCTTGCATGCACTTGATATAAATGTTCGCTTTTGAGTCAAATGTTCACCTTTGTTTTCACCTTCGCTTTAAATTTTTGCTTTTGACTACCATTGCAAAATATGTTTACTTTTGAGATAATTGGTCGCTTTTGTTGTTTCTATCACTTTTGAGTTTCTTTACTGCTTTCAACAACATAGTGACCACTTTTGACTATTTTTACCACTTTTGACAACAAATTCACCGCTTTTGCTATTAGTTGACCGCTTTTGCTAATTTTAGATTTTTGAGCCAGTTTGTTTGCATTCTTAGGTTCATTTTTTGTTTTCGTAGCAAATTCTTAACATCGTGGGTTGAATGGTTGTAGGTGGTTCTCAAACCGTTGTACTTGAGGGAGTGACAACTACACGAGTTGTTCAATTTGATTGCAAGTTTCCATGAGCTAGAGTGAGATGTGCTAGATGTTGTGGGGTTGCAACATATATGCTACATGTCGACTATTAGATGCCATAGAGCGATGATGACCTCCCATGTGGAGAGATGGCACTCTGAGACATTGTCTTTTTACTTACCTACTAGCGAGGCCACCATTACCCTAGAGGATGCATGGAGGATCATTTATGTTCTGATTCATGGAGATCTTGTGACCTATTTCGTATGATAGGGGACACATGCTATGCGGTGAGCCCTTGGTGTTGGACATCTTCGAGTTCGAGAGTCAGAGATAGACCTGTCTCCATTCGTTGGCAGTGTGGATCATGTCTCATTGGTTCTATGCTTTGGTCTTGGGGCTCGTTGTTCCTAATCAACGAGGCATATAGTTTCCCATTGGTTGGGGTGTATGTATCAAGTAGATGTTCGAGCATGGCACTAGGTATGCATGGGCCCCATGTCTCCTTGCACATCTTTATAGAGGTATGCACGAGGTCACCTATTGCAGGCGTAGTTCCATTTCTGTTGGGGTTTCCTTACTGCATGTGTGGGCCTAGGAGCATATCTCAGTCACTAGACCTGGTGGTATTTTGGATCAAGTTGTAAAGGATCCTTATTCTTAACGATATGGTGATTTTCTTCATTACACCTGGCCTGGTCAGTTACATTACTAGCATCATGTGATTAATGACATGTTTGGTTTCATCTTGAGGTCGTGGTTGGATTGTGATGCATGGCATGACAACTTGCCTTTTGTAGACAGACTCATTAGCTAATTGGTCGTGTTCCTACTTTGCTTGAGTGATATTTACCTAATCGAGTGCTTTGCTAGTTTGGCAAGAGACAAATCCATTTTATAGAGGATTACCAAGATCAATTTGGTAGGACCACCCAAGAGGTTTGAGTGTGGGGATTGCAAGCCAATCGTGATGTTGTTGTTGCAAAGTTTAGAGCCCTTGTCCCATTTGGATGGGGGTGGCCTATTAGACATGTAGATCTGAGCACTACCCCATATTATGACTAGTGGTGGGATCGACAGATTCCTCTGAGGTTCACAAATGCTACTAGTGCTATGCCAGTAGTGGGTAGAGTAGGTATTACCAGTCGGCGGGGTGAGCGACAATGAGTCAGGATCATTGTGGAGCAGCTGGACAGAGCTAGATAGGATGGATAGGATGATCCCATGCAACAAGATCAGGCACATGGTCCTCCTCCTCCACCTGGTGATGTAGTGGTGATGACTCATATAGTTCAGTTGACATTTGCCCGAGATGTAGAGGTTGTGCGACGATAGGCCACTGAGGCATAGGTGGCAGCATTGACGATTGAGTGAGATCTGGTTAGGCAGGAGAGGGACGACTTCAGGGTAGAGTGGGACACTGAGAGTGATCGACATCCTGTCGTCGAGGAATAGGTGCAAGTGATTACAACTGAAAGGGATACCCTCAGATTAGAGTGCGATGCCCTTAGAGTAGAGCAGGATCAATATATGAGAGAGGCCACTTATTATCAGACTCTGTATGAGGTATCGGTTCCTAGAGCACAAAGATTTCCTCAATTTGATGAGCCTAGTATAGGTACTGGTGTAGTTGATTCGGGTGATCAATCAGTGAAGTAGCCAAATCAATTGCTAGTTATGCCACAGTCCTCTTTGCACTAGAGCCATGATCATTAGAGATCTCCACCTTCAGCCAAATAGTAGGATTATTTGTACTTGATCATTTATAATGTTTATTGTTCATAGACCTATGTTGTAGACATGATTTTTTGTATATATATTCATTGGCCTAGCTAAGGCCTCATAATATATGTTTTTTTTTGTATTATGATATTACACATGTTATTTGATGATGTACCTAGCATTCTCATTTTTTATGATGATATATGAGATATACATGTTTCGATTCAGATTTATTATGTGTTATGTGATGATTATGGATGATGATGTATATGTGGATGGATGGATGATCTATATATTTATGTGATGAATGATGATTTATGATGATATCCTATATATATGTGATGTATGATATACATGATGTATGATGTTTATAGATGATGATATCTTATACATGCGATGTATGATATATATGATGTATGATGTTGATGGATGATGATATCTTATACATGCGATGTATGATATACATGATGTATGATGTTTATGGATGATGATATATTATACATGTGATGTATGATGTTTATGGATGATGATATCTTATACATGTGATGTATGGTATACATGATGTATGATGTTTTTATTGCTTTATTATGGTCATGATATGTATTGACGAAATTGTGGATGCATGATGGATATGGAACTAATGATATTGTGATGTAGGATGGATGTTGTTAGTTAGAAGAAATGTTGGATGATGGATAAAAAATTGATGTTTGCTAGTTTGATGAGTTTTTCTTTTGATTTGCATAAAGGCTTCGTATCTTTAACAATCCTTTTTGATGTAGCAAATAGACATGATGTACCAAGGTATTGATAACCAAGGTGGATTTGTATCCATTGCGTGGACTTTGACTTGACATACAAAGAATATTCTTGCTCATACTAGGCATATGGAAACCTTGTTATAATATATGGTTGAGTTGTGTTAAAACTTTTCGGACCAGTTACACAGAGAGGTATGAAATACCTAACATGCAACCACTACAAAAATTGTCTCAAAAAAACTTCCATACACCAAACGCAACAAGTATTCACCATGGTAGTATCACAAGAACATCTTACAAACAGAACTAACAAAAATCGATAGTTAATACCACCATTCCTTCTTCTCTAAATCCTTATGGACATCTTTGAGAGATCCTGGGAATGTGATATTATGATAAATAAAAAAGATAGGACTATAAAAAGATAAACAATGTTGTAGTATCACTTGCCATATCTGTTTTGAGGTTTTAGGCTATTATCTGGTGTTGATGATGTCTATTGTAGGAACGTTCTATCTGTTAAGACATATCTCAGGATGTTGTTGGCGAATTGTCAATAGATGGGTAGGTAATACTTTGACATTGTTTTCACTTGATAGTTGTCTTGTTGTTTCGATCTTCTCTTTGGGATTTTTGATTTTGATGTTTTTTTTGTTTGTTGTTTGAGTTTGTCAGAGGGTGATTGTGACGATTTGTTTATTATGAATAAAAAGTTTATTATTTTTGGTGATGATGGAGGTAGGACCTTTTCTAATTTTTTGGGTTTATTTGATGTTATTTTTTTTGTTGTTTTCAAGGGACTAACCTAGGGCCTTGGGGGCTCATAAAAAATAAGCCTTGCCTACATTGTACACGCAAAGGCTCGTAGTTCACTTAGTTTGATAAGAACATGTTTTTGATCTTTTTTGTTTTTTTAATGTTTTTAAATTTTGAATTTTTGACTAAGTTGAAAGAAAACATGATAGATACCTAGGAGGACTGATCTAAGGCCTCAGGGGCTGATTAGAGATAAGCCTTGCCTATGTTGTACATGCAGAGACCACGTAGTTCAACTAGTTTGATATGAACATGTTTTTGGTCTTTTTATGTTTTTGATTTTGTTGTTTTTTGGATGTTTTTCATTTTGATAGTTTTCAACTATGATGGAATTTACAAGAATCCAATCCACTACTAGTTTCGGGAAGTTTCCCCTAGTTCGAAATAAGATTACTTTCCTTAGGAGAGACAGATGTTGATGGTGTAGCTAGGTTCAATACTTGACTAGTTATCAAGCCATGGTTGGATATACGGTTTATTATGGGATGAATGGGTGGATGCCTCAACTAGTGTTGATAGATAACAATGCAAGTATTAATCAAATGTAGTGCCTATTTGCTAGGTTTTCACTATGGTACTTGTTCTAGAAGTGCCACAAAGTGGTTTTCACTTAAAGAACGTTTTATTTATCTTTACTATTTTTCTTGCTTTTTGTTTTTTTGCGTGCTAAAATGTGTAAGGGGGGAATCAGGAAGTAAATATAATAAAAATGAATGAATTAAACTAATCTAATTAAAAAAAAATGAAGATTCATACCCATTACTCACAAAATGAACGATATGAGATTACCGAATTCAATGAACTAAAAATCAATGCAATCAAAGAACATACAAAGAATTCAATTAACTAATGTTGTTACCCATCTCGTGTTGAAGTGTATTCATAATGATGTTGGATCAAATGTTGTATCAATGTGAAGCCTCCATTTATGCATTGCAAAAGCTTCAAATGTATGTGTGTTGATCAAAGATGTGTGTCAAAGTTCTTCAAGAAATTGATTATAGTTTTAGCATTACTTCATTGTGCAAAAGATGTCCATTCTCTGATCATTTTTTAGGATGAAGATGATTGTTATATAGATTTTGTGTTTTGAAATGAATGATCAAGATTGCATAGTAGAATATCTTGATCAACGGTTCAAAACCATTGAGAGGAATTAGATGGGAAGAATCAGTGGATTTTGATTACGTAATTGGTGTAATTGATGAAATCAATTTGAGTGTTCAGTGGAGTTGAGGAAATAAATTGAGCCTTCAATGGGATTGAAGAAATCATATTGAGCCTTTAGTGGGATTGAAGAATCAATGAATTAGTCAGGAAATAGATGAATCAATCATCCAATCAGAGTGAGTAATCGGGGGATCGTAATTTGCTCAATCATGAAAGTGGGTGAGGAGTGTAATTAATTAATTAATCTTTTTGAGTTGAACGTGCAAATCATGTTTGAATTTTACAAAAAAAATTGTATTTGTTTGTTTTTAGGTCTTTTTGAATGATGTTTGAATAATTTATTTAATTATTCAAGTTTAGGGGAAAGTGACTTAATTAAACTATTAAGTATTAATAATTTAATTGATTTAGGGGAATAGGGTAAATTAGTAATCTAATTAAATAATTAATGTTATTTAATTAATCAGGAGGAATAAAGCTAGATTAGGACTTTATTAAGTAAATGAAATTTATTTAATTAGTAAAAAATGATGTAAAAGTGAATTAATTAAATAATGTAATATTATTCAATTAATAGAGGAAATTAGGGTTTTTGATGCAAATGATGCGAAATGTAATGATATTAGATGATAATGATGTTGATGATGATAAAATGTTATTTAGGATGTGTGATAAGTGTTAGGTCATTTTTACATGTCTACAATATGTAAAACCATGTTTATCTATGCTTTTGGGTGAATATAGTCTCCAGGTTATCTTGATCAAGGTATCCTATTTGGGGCTTTGAAAAGAAAAAGGTAATCCCAAAAATATAGAGTAGTGATGTAATTATGAAAGATAAGAGGTGTGAATTAAGTAGGGAAAATGACACAGGTTTTGACTCGGTACAAAATTTGAGAAGTAATATTTTTGAAGAATGCATTATTGATCTAACACATATTATGGATGGTGATGCTATTGGAAAATTCCTTAGGACAAGGTTGTAAAGAATGACAAGTTATGATTGGATTGCAACTCGTTGGCTGACAGATCCTATTTTAAACTTCCTCCCAAAAGATTCTTCCTTGTGTTCACTTCTGAGGTAGATCATGACCACATTCTAAGAAGAGAATAATAGAAGATGGGTGACTCATTCCTTTTCCTTAAAAAATGGATCCCAAATTTTGATCCATTGAAAACTTTCCTACCTGATGGACCAATATGGATCAGGATGTATAATCTACCTTTTGAATATTGGTCAAATGAATTACCATCAAAATTTGGGAATAGCTTTAGCAAAATTTTGGAGATTGACTTACAGAATGGTGAAACCCTAATTTATGCCAAAATTAAGGTTTTTTTGATCTATGAAATTCTAAATAATATCAAGCTATTTACTTCAACTAGGATATGGTTATAGTAGCTATTGATGGAGGAACCCAAATTTTATTGTCTATGATGCAAAAAAGGAACCATTTTCAAGAGAAGTGTCGAAGATCCCCACCACTGATTAGGAAGAGGTGGGTTCCAATGGGCACCACCAAGCAAAACATTAAAGAGGAAAATCATGTGGAAATAACTATAGATCCCACTTGCACCTCAGAACTCCCACTGGACAATAAGAACTATGATCCTAAATGTTTATCCTATTCTAGAGATGCAAAAACAACTATTATGCAATAAGGAAAAACACAAAAAACACCTCAAAGATTAGCGTAAGGAATTGTTAACACAAAGAAAATAGATGAAATAATGCAATTGATTATACCTTCTCCATGTTGATGAATCCCTTGGTTGGCCCTTGATGTTTAAGATCCTTGTGTGCACCTTGGATGGCTAGATGCAAGATTGACAATATGAATAGATGCAAGTGCAAAATGGCTAAAATGGCTAAAATGGCTTGGCTAAATGAATGAAAATGCTTGTAAATTGAGTGCTCAAAATGACAGCATAAGGATACTAAAATGACTAAGTGTTCAAATGCATTAGAAGAGGGGGAATTTATAGGGAAAGTTGAATTCTCTAGAGAATTCAATGGTTGAGATTGAGCCACCAAGGTCAAGATGTAGGGCTATGGTGAGTTGAGGACTCACAAGCCCTCACATCTTGACATGTGGAATGTAAAATGGCCTAGGATAAGATGATGTGGAATTGAGGTGGAAGGGAGGTACATGATGTGGAGGAAGGACAAATACCTTGGGGGGGTGAGAAAATTTCCTCAAAAAAGAACTTCTTGTCACCAAGTGAAGATGAAAGTGAAATTTGAGGAATTTTGGAATTCCTCAAAAATCTCCATGGAAAAAGAGAAAATGTTTGGAGAAATAAATGTGAATTAATTCACATTCTTGGGAGAATCTAGTGGATAAGAGGGGGTTTCCAAAAATGTGGGAATTTGTCACATGTGAGTGAGTTGACAAGTCAAATATTCTAGAAGTTGCATGGGGATAAGGTAAGCCTTGAAAGGATAAAATGTGAATTAAAAATTCACATGGGAAAGAGGGTCAATGTTAAGAAAGACAAATGAAAAGGTTGACTAAAAAAAGGATGCTAAATGTGGCTAATGACTTTTGATTAAGGTTGTGCAAATATCTGATTAGGATAATTAATGAGAGATTATAAGCAAGTGGCAAATGTAGGAGGATGTGACATTAATCCCTGATTAAGAGGATGCACATTTTAATCATGAATTAATTAAATTAATCCAGATTAAAAAGGGATTATGGAGGATGTGACAAGGAGAGAGAAAATAATAATTTTAAATTGATTTTATTCGTGTTGGTAATGACCAATTAAATAAATTGATGTATTTATTTAATTCAGAAAGGAAGATGGTAAAAGTATTTAATTATTGAATAATACTTACGGACCCGATGACTAATATGAAACACACCAAATGAGTGATTTAATTAATATTGACCAAAAGGATGAGGTGTATGAGTTAAAGGGATGAATAAGGAGACAAATTTGACCATATGGAAGTGGTTAAATTTGGATGTCTACATTTTGCCCCTCTTTGGAACACTGTTAGGATAATAGGGTTTCGAAGAAAATAAAATGCAGATGACTCTATAGAGGAAACAACCAATAAAAGAGATGCCCCAGCATAGGGGAGACCACGTGAGCTGCCCAAATGGAGGGAAGTGAAAGGGGATGCCCTAGTCTCGCGGGAGAAGGCTCATGACAGAGGAATGGAGAGGAATGATAGGGTATGCCCCCTCGAGGAGGCGAATGGGGAAGGAAAAGGGGTCTCAGGTGACTTCTCAAAATTATAACATGGTATATGTCATTAGAAAGACCATGAAAAACCAAGAAGATTAGTGTTTGAATGGAGTCAATCAGACACATAGTTTGCAAATGGAAGCCCCAGGAAGTTAGGGAAGCCTAGGGCATATTCGCCCCAGCCCGAGGTGACTTCTCGAAAGTATAACATGGTATATGTCATTGGAAAGAGCATCACAAACGAGAAGATTGGAATTTTAACAGAGTCGATCAGATGCACAATTTGCAAATGGCGGCACTGGGAAGTTAGGGAAGCCTAGGGCGTATCTGCCCCGGCTTGGGGCGACTTCTCAAAAGTATAAGATGGTATATGTCATTAGAAAGAGCACGAAAAACCAAGAATATTGGCATTTGAACAAAGTCAATTAGATGCACAGT
>VDFB02066313.1:0-13381 GCA_007258455.2 Sequoia sempervirens
TGTGAGCTTTCCTTGAAATAGGAGGTCTTCTGGAAGTGTTGTTTTTTATTTTGGAAAGTGAACTTGTTGTGCTATCAAAATTGGTCTTTTGCTTTTCTTCGCTGGCTTGGAGGTTTCAGTGGCTTTGGAACATTGACCTTCTTTATATCCAACTCCACTTTTATCAACAGGAGATTTTTGTGAGCTAATGATCTTGTCCAATGACATAGAGCTTTTCTCATTTTTTATCTCATTATTCAGTTGTAACAATGATTTGTCTAATTTTTTGAGCGAAACTATTTCAGCTTCAAGTCTTTCACAGTGTTCTTCTTTTATCTTATGCTGATTTCTGATTTCTTCTTCTATTTTTCTAGCTTCTTCAATCTGAACTTTTAACTCAACTATCTTCTTTTCAGCTTTGTCAAGTTTTTGAGATAACTTGACCTTTGATTCTTTGTCTTCTTGTTGTTGTAATCTCAATTTCTGCTTTCTTTTTCTGAGTTTCTTGATTTCACTTAGTGCACTAACAAGTTCAGCCTCAAGATCAACTTCTCCTTCTTCATCATATTGCTCATCTTCAACATCTTTATCTTCAATCTTAGACATATTTTCTTCTTCAGCCATGAATAATATTTTTTCATCAGAAAACTCTTCATCACTGTCATCTATAGAGCTATTGTGATCTTTTGAGTAGAGACTTTTTGCAAATTTCTTAAACTTCTTACCTTGATACAACTTTTTAACATATTTAGATTCACCATCGCTGTCCCCATTCTTAGAGTAGGGACATTTAGATGCAAAATGTCCTACCTTACCACAATTGAAGCATTTGAAAGGCAACTTGCCTTTGTATTTTCCCGAACCCTTCTTCAATTTCCTCATGAAGTGTGCCTCTTCAGTGTCTGAATCTTCATCTAAAGTATCACTAGTTTCAAGCTCCTTGTCTTAAACCTTTTCGAAACTTTAAAGGCTGCCTCCTTTTTGGTTGAATGATAAAGAATTGTTCTCATCTCATAAGCTATGAGAATACCATGTAGCTCATCTATTGTCAACTTATCAAGTTCCTTCATCTCCTCAATAGCTAAAATCTTTGCATCAAAACACAAAGGAAGGGATCTTAATTATCTTCTGAACAACAATGGATTCCTCAATCTTTTCTCCTAGGCCTCTGATTGTGTTAACAATTTCATCTGCATGAAATAGATATGCAACAACACTTTCTTCTTCCTACATCTTAAGACTCTCAAATTGTCTCCTATGCATCTGAAGCTTTGCCTTTTTGACTTTATCATCTCCTTCATAAGTTTTCAGAAGTTTGTCCCATATTCCATGAGTTGTATCACAGCGCATGACTTTTACAAATTCAGATTCTGCCAATCCACACAGGAGAGCATTCATCGCTTTAGCATTATTTTCAAAAGCTCCTTTTCCAGCTGCATCCGTTGGAGGAGTTGTTGGTATTGTATATCCATCTAACACAACTCGCCATATATCAAATCCAAGAGACATCAATAAGTACGGAATTCGCATACTCTAGAAGGCGTAGTTTGAACCATCAAATAGAGGAGCTATGTTTGTAGAAAGACCTTCATTTGAACCCATGTGTGCTAACAGTATCTACCTTCAAGCGATTAAGCTCTCTTTTCGAAGGAACCACGCTCTGATACCAATTGAAGAGCAATCAAAAAATACTGAGAGGGGGGAGGGGAGGGGGGGGAGGCGGGGGGTTGAATCAGTATTTTAAAAGTTCAACTCTTAAAACCATAAGAACTAGCAATCAAAACAATAAGAGCAAACATTAGACAAAAAGAACACCAGGGGGGTGAATCAGTATTTTAAAAATTTAACACTTAAAACCACAAGAACTAGCAATCAAAACAATAAGAGCAAACATTAGACAAAAAGAACACCGATATCATGTGGAAAACCCTTTCAAGTAAAAAACCACGGCAAAACTATTGCTTTCATTAACTTCAAAATGTGCACCAACCCAAGAGACTACAATCTCTAGATAACAAAAGTTGTGGGAGATGTCATCTACTGCTCCCCAACCACCCCCTAAGCCACAGGGGCATATGCATATTACAAGCTTTTTCACTATTACAAGTGTTACCCTAGGGGGTGTAGCTTGTTCAACTCTCCTAAGCTTCTGAACTCCCCAGTTAGCATTATCAGATCTTGTATCAGTCCCTTCATAATGATCAACAATGATGCTAGTGACTTCACCATTTCTGGCCCAAACAATGATAATTGATGAGACTTTCCTATCGCTCTAGTATTCCTCAACTTTTGCTCTTTGGAGTTCCTGTTCCCCCCTTCTTGGCTATTTGTACTAGTTTCTTGACCACTTGTGTTGGTCTTGACCACTTGTGTTGGTGGTTCCCTGCTATTTTGTAAACTTCTGTACTGTGGAGTCCCGTTGACCTACTTTTGGTCATCCATGGAGAACTCTCTCTCTCTCTCTCTCTCTCTCTCTCTCTCTCTCTCTCTCTCTCGCTCTCTCTCTCTCTCTCCTACTCCTACTCCTATGTTGCTGCAGACACTTTGAAACGGGCCATGTTGCCACGGATGCTCTAGCCAGAATTGAAAATCCAGCCAAGCTTCATAGTGGAGAGAAGCTCTTCCCCACCACTTTACCATCCTAGGTGCTTTGAAAGAATCCCGTAAGTATTCAATACCTACTCAGGTATCTTCTGCCGGTTTAGAATCCCCCTAAACGGGCTCCTTTATTTCCTGCTTTGACTTTTGAGATCACAGTGGAGAATGTAAGTAAGCCTCCAACAGCTCCCGCAGAGCTTTGCATTCCTTTGAATAAATAAAGAATACCTTGTGGGGATGAGAATCCCTTGTCAATGGAGGTGCAGGATTTGAAATTTCCAGTAGGGGGAGATCGGACTTTGGTTTCCAATCGGAAACTTGGTAAATCAAAGAAAATTACTTCTTCTATTCTTAGATCTGGTAGAAAGCAATGCTTGCTGTGACAGTTCTAATCCAGCTTTATGTATTGTCTAAATTTCAATCTGAGGGCAGGGTCCCAATAGAATCCCCCAACTAATTAATCTGTACATGTACATGTATACATACAAAAAATCAAATATCTTTGCATGAGGAAGGAAAACTTCAACTTTCTTATTCCCCTGTCAAGAGCAGAGAGGACGTATTAATTTACAAAACTGATGTTAACCACACTTATCGTTACTTTTTCTTCTTCTCAATTCAAAGTTCATAGAATGCTAGTGCAGGCAACAAATTTATTCGCACGCTTAGAGCGGGGGAGCCATGGTGATTTGCAAAATTGATGTTTCGGACAATTCATACTATCAATTTTATTCTTCTCAATTCAAATTTCATAGAACCACGGTGCAGAGAATGAAGTTATTCCCTTGCCTAGAGCAAAGGAACCATAAGCAATAAGTAGAATCAATTTTTCAGACCACTTATTATCATTTTTCTTCTTCTCAAATCGAATTTCTTGAAATCACGGTGCAAAGAACTTACTTATTGCACCGTCTAGAGGAAAGAAGCCATTTTGGAGCAAACCTACAATTCTTTTGTTATTCTCAATTCAAATTTTACAACACCTTACTTACTCCCCCCGCCTAAAACAGAGGAGCCGAACTGATTTAGAAAATTGACATTTCGGACGACACCTACCATCATTTTCTTTTTCTCAACTCGAATTTCAATGAATCGCAGTTCAAAGAATGAACTTACTCCGCCATCAATTTACAAAAATGATGTTGCCGATCACACGTTCTATCATTTTTATTTTCTCAATTCAAATTTCGAAGGATCACAATGCAAAGAACTTACTTATTCCGCCGCCGAGGGCAGAGTTGCCATCATCAATGGCAGTGGTGCCGCCGAACAAGATAAGCCGCGGCCCTATGTAATCCGCAGCATCCGGCTTCCCAATGGCTGCAACGGCGGTGAGACTATGCCCGCAGCGGGGCCCTGGCGCGTCCTCCTCCGTGTCCCAGCTCGCCTCTACCGCTCCGTAAGGCACGGGCAAAACCGGCACCGCCACAGGCAATGCTTTATTATTATTGTTAAAACTCCCCGCCATGCCCTCCCGCTTAGAAACCATTGCAATTTATTTCTGTTTCTGCTGATGCTGTCACAATAACAAAAGATAAAAATCAACAGATAAAACCAAAAACAAATCCTCAGCTCAATACAAACTCTTATTATTACTCCGGTCTCGTTTCTTTAATCGAAATCTAGAGCTTGTGTGTTTGCGAGATTCGAACCCTGGACGTGCGTCCCCTCGGCGGACTGCATGATTCCCTCTTTTCCTTGATCTTCCCTCTTTTCCTTGATTCACGCTGGCTTATTTGGCCCACGTCAAATCAACCCCTCACCAGAAGATGGCAATGAAAGATTTTATCAAGACCGCAGCGGATTGAATTGCTACGGAATCTTAATTCCCTCGATTATTTCTTTTTTATCATTTTAGGCGAAGCATCTCGGAAATCTCCACGCCAGAGTGGGGTCAACGGGCATATTACCTATTACCTATGTGGAAGTATCTCATAGCCTACCTTCAACTCCGTTCTATGGAAAGCTTTGATCATTTGGCACATGGTTTTTACTAGACCAGAGTTTGGTTCAAATTGTATGCTTTCATCCAAGTTCCAATTAAGGGAGCCCATCCAGTAGTTGAGCACCCTAATTTCGTGCGTTATGAAATTTTAAGTGGTGGTTGATGATCAAGTGCTGAGCACCAAATTTTAAGTGGTGATTTTTATTAGACTTTTATCGTAGACTTTTTATGCTATTTAAGTTAAATATATTGATTTAAGTGGATTATTTGGTTCAAGTAATTTTAATAGAAAATAATTCAATTTGGAAATGATTCAAATGGAAAATGAACTTTTAGTGACTTAAACAATTTTCAAGTATCAATTAAAATTTCAACTTTCAATAGAATATTTTAATAAATTTAAAGGACAAAATTTTCAATAGAATGACTTTTTATTGAAAATAATAACATGAAATATTGGCATGTTTAGAGGCATAATTTTTTCAACAAAATTAGAAAGGAATGAAGTTATATTAATAGTTGTTTTGGCATGTAGTGGAAAACCACCTCTATAGTTTTTAGTTCTTCTCATAGAAGTATTGTTTAACTAGTGATTAATTTTTTTGCTTCAAACAGATGAGACAGAATGTAAAAACAAACAATTTCTCTTCATTTTCATTGGGCAATTGGAAGAATAAAAGAAGCACAAAAACTCACAATAAAAATAAAAATGAATGACGCGTGGTCTATTTGTTTGTCATTTTAATAAAAGTAAAATGAATGGCATGGCCTCTTTGTTTGCCATTTTTTAAGGCTTTTTTTTTTCACAATAAAAATGAATGATGCATGGCCTCTTTGTTTGCCATTTTAATAAAAGTAAAATGAATGGCGTGTGGCCTCTTTGTTTGTCATTTTTTAAGACTTTTTTTTCATAATAAAAATGAATGACGTGTGGCCTCTTTGTTTGCCATTTTAACAAAAGTAAAATGAATGATGCATGGCCTCTTTGTTTGCCATTTTTTAAGGCTTTTTTATTTGAAATTGAATGGTTCGAATTCACCCTAACCAACTATAGAATTCACAAACTATCCCAGCATTTAGTGCCCTTTGAACATGTGCATTTGTTCGGAAAAGTACCCAAGCCTTTGGATGAGAATGGAAGAGTAGAGAATGAATCCACCTTCCAATCTCGTGCTCTTTATAGCCCTGAATATATATTTTTGTAGTTTTAGATTAGAATTTAATTCTTATATTTTTAAAGTAATTAGAATATATTTATTAGAACTTTTAAAAAACTTGCAATTATTTTTATTATATTATAATTGTTTTTTTTCATTATTTAAAAAATATATATTTATAAATTTTTAAAAATAAATTAGAAATATTTTTATTAATTTATATTTTTTTAGATTATTTTTTTTAGATATAAAATCTTTCATCCAAAAATAAAATCCTTTCCAGACAGTTTTTATGGACAGGCAATTTGCTTTCCTCCAAGTGGAGTTTGGTCAAATGGGATTGTGTTTGCAGATCAAAGCAGGATGGGGGCCTTGGTTTGCGGAAAACGAGTTTGATCAGTAGGGCTCTTGCTGCTAAGCTCTTTTGGAGATGGTGCACTTGCCTGGACCAAGGATGGGCTAAGATCCTTAATGTTAAGTATCTTGGTGGGGTGAATGGGAAAGATGTACCAAGATACAATTTGACAGGAAAGGGATCCATGGTTTGGGATTCTTTGAAGAAAGGAGCACAGCTTGTCAAGAAGGGTCTTTTCTGGATTTGTAATCGGGGTTCTGATGCCTTGTTCTGGGAGGATTCTTGGGATGGATTCCCTCCTATATTATCTCAATTCCCCCACCTTCAACCTCTTTGTGATAATTTTCTTGCAGCTGGTTGGAGTAAAGTTGAGGATTTTAAGGTGACTTTAAGGGTGGGCCGTGGCGAGGGAGCTAGATGGAAAGAACCTTGTGAATGGCCTCCAGGGGGCTCTGAGGGTGAGAGGGAGGCTCTTACTAGGATTCTTGCTGGTAGAGCTTGTAACTCTTTGAGAGAGGATGATACCCTTGCTTGGGGTCCTAATCCGAAGGGAAGGTTTTCAGTGGCATCTGGTTATCAAGAGTTGGAAAGATTAGCTTTTAATAGGATTGACAGTTCTTGGTGGAAGCAGGTTTGGAATAAGTCTGCTTGGCCTAAATGTAATTTTTTCTTGTGGCTTGTGGTGCAGAATAAATGCCTTACCTGGGAGAATCTTCAGAAGAGGGGCTTTCATGGGCCTTCTATCTGTATTTTATGTAATAATAATGAAGAAAATAGCTCACATCTCTTTTTCCACTGCTCTTTCACCAGGGTTATTTGGCACTGGTGGTGGGAAGCTTGGGAGCATGCTTGTATTCATGTCAACTCTCTGGTTGAGTTCTAGAATAGTCTTGGTAGACCCCCTTCTAAGACCTCCTTTCTTGAGGTGGCTTGGGACATTGGTCCAAGATTTATTATTTGGTAGGTGTGGTTGGAGAGGAACCGTAGGATATTTCAGGATAAGTTGAAGATGGTGCAACAGGTGTGGCTGCAAGTGATAAATATGCTTCAGGAAACCCTAGCTGCGAAATGTGATCTCTCTGAGGATATTGATCCTGGAGATGTGCGAGTGGTTCGCAACTTGAATATTTATTGTGCTGGTGGTAGCGATGCCCTTTGTAAGAAGCAACAGGTTAGAAGCAAGCGAGCTAAAAGAAAGGTTTGTAGGGAAGGAAAGTGGTCCCTCCCTCCTCTGGAGACCCTTAAGATCAATACTGATGGGTCTTCTAGGGGAAATCCTGGGCATGCTGGGGTTGGAGGAGTCGGTTGGGATTGCTCTGGTGAGGTTATCTTCTTCTTCTCTTATTATAAAGGGTTGCAGACCAATAATTACATGGAGGCACTTGCTGTCCTCTTGGCTCTTGAAAGAGGATGTGCTCTGGGATGGAGTAGGATTATTTGTGAGTCTGATTCCCAGGTGGTGGTGGATATGTTGAATCTACAACGGATGGAGAACATGGATTAGCATCTGGCTGTGGTGGGTAGGCAAATTCTTAAGCTGAGTGCTTCTTTGGATGCAGTCTCTTTCTGCTATGTTCCTCGCGAGTGGAATAGGACTGCTGATTGCTTGGCTAAGTGGGCTTCGGATCGCGGGGAGGGATGGATGGTAGGGAGATTGGGCCCATTTGCCTCCGGACTGTGTTCAGGATCTTGAGAGGCTTGTCAAGGAGGATATAGATGATTAGTTGTGCCCCTTCGGGGGCTTCCTTTTGTTAGTGATGTTTTCTCTTCTGGGCTTGTGGCCCTTGCTTTTGTACTTTGCTGGCTGATTCAATAAATTTTTACCCCCTTTTTTCAAAAAAAATAATAAAATAAAAATAATAGATTTTTTATTTTTTTATATTTTAAATTTAAAAATTATATTAAATTATCATATTGTGAAACTCATAATATTATTTGAACCAAATTAATAGATATTAAAATTTAATGGTTTTTATTTTATTTTATTTTTTAAGAATTATAAACAAATAAAAAAAAATCTACATAGGTTATAAATAAAGCAATTAAATTATATTAAATAACAAGTTAATTGAAGAATGGGTTGGATATATATTTAAGGATAAATTTGTAGTATGTTGAGATTCAAACTAACTATTTTTTTCCCTAATTTTAGGTACTAATAAAATAATAAGTAAAACCATTAAAATTGTCATATATTTAAAATATGAAATAGATATTAATATAAAAAATAAAACAACTCTTAAGTGATAATAAATAAGAGCAGCGAAGTTCCTACCAAAAAGGTATAAAATAGTTATGTTTTAAAAAGTTAGAAATGAAATTATTGATGAGGTGGGACTCTTGTGTAAGAAGAACAAGTGATTAAGTTAAGGATTGTATTTGTTGTTATAACTTTAGTTCTAATATATTAAATTGTATTTTAGATGGTGTATATATTACATATATATTGTATATATATTACATATATTATAATGATGTTAAAATTATATATTATATATTATATATGTTACATATGTATTATATAGTGTATATATTATAATATTATAATATTATAATAAATTAATAATATAATATATTAAAAATATATTATTTATTTAAATTTGTTATTAGATTATTTTATATATTTGAATTTAATAGAATGGAAAATATGAAAATAGATAAGCTAAGTTAAATCATTTATATTGGTAACATAGGAGACAAAAATTAAGAGAAAATATGTTATTCAAAATTATAAAAAAATTCAAAAATATGCTACTTATAACACTATTTTTTCATGAAGTTACTATTTAAATTTCAAATAAAAACATAAATTTTAATTTAGTTTAAAATATAAAAATCTAATTAAAATTTAAACTCTTCAAATTTTATTTACTTGTTATATTTTCCATTCTATTAAATTCAACTATATAAAATAATCTAATAACAAATTCAAATAAATAATATATTTTTAATATATTATATTATTAATTTAACAACATATTATAATATATATACTATATATAATACATATGTAACATATATAATATCTAATATATAATTTTAATATCATATTATAATATTATAATATATATACAATATATATGTAACATATATACCATCTAAAATATAATTTAATATATTAGATAATAATATTTTAATTTTATATTTTAATTTTAAATTACATAATATATAATCTTTTTAATAATTTAATATATATTTAATATATTATATTATTAGATATTTTTAATATATATTTAATATATTATATTATTAGATATTTTTAATATATATTATATTAGATTATATATTAAATTAAATTAACATCTAATATATTAAATTAATATTGTTAATTACATCTTTTGAAAACAAAACAAACATATTTTGTCTATTTTTTCTTTTTAATGTTAAAAGAGCAAAATATTTATTTTTAATAATAAAAAAATATAAAATATGGTTGATCTCAATTGCTATTAGATAAAAAATTCAACATCTCGATTTCAAGGAAATAATTTATCATTTCATTACAAAGTATAAGAAAAGTTACAATGGCTCAACATTTTCGATTTATAAAATATATTAAATTTTATATTATTTCAATAATGAATAAATTTAATGGTATGAAAGATAAATTTATTATGATATTGCTATCACGATTCAGCCGTGTAGTTTCGAGTCAAACTCATTGACCCATGTTTCATGAGTAGTGGTTCAACAAGAACCCATCTCTCATGATATCGAATGGTCCACTTAGCACTCATTGCATCTAGGTGATGCTCACAGAGGTGAAACCTTTGGTCCATCCAAGGTCCACCCATCGGTACTAATTATGGGCTATGACACAACACTTTAGCGAAGGTTTTGCAAATGGAATTTAACAACTCAAGCGGGCAACTTGGAAAAAACTCCGTTGGCGGCGAAACGTCTTGGGATGACATCACGATGCTTGCTTCACCTATGAAGTAGAAGATGAACCGATATCATGAATGGATGTATTGAACACCTCGTGTGGCCTTCATGAAATACTGATTATCACATGTATATCGACCCGTGGAAAAATACACTCTACTTGCTCCCGGTGGTGTGGTAGGTGTTTGTTAGATAGTGATAAAGTATCTTTCTATTTTAAAGTTTGATACAAAGTTGTATTTTTTTTAATAATATATAAATAAAAATAAATCTAATGATATATTAGTTTGATTATCATTAGATAATCAATAAAAAATAATGACGTGGATAGATAATAAATAAATTAGTATAGATATTTTAGATATTAAATATATATCAATTTGGAGGAATCTATATAACATATGTCACACAATTAAGATGGATATTTCAATATAGATATATATCATATCTTTCAAATAAATTTATTTTAAGAAATATATGTTAATCATGAACACTAATAATACTACTATAGATATCTTAAATAATCTATTTAGAAAAATATTTAGATATATTAATCTCCACTTAAGAGTTATTTTATTTTATTTTGTGACATAATTATTTTATTTATTACATGCATACAAACACATTTTAATTTTATCTAAGAATTATTTTCATCTATCTGAACTACTAAATAAATAAATACTTTCATCAATACATAAATATGTAAGTTGATAGATAAAGAACACACAATTAAGATATATATTTCAATATAGATATATATCATATCTTTCAAATAAATGTATTTTAAGAAATATATGTTAATCATGAACACTAATAATTCTACTATAGATATCTTAAATAATCTATTTAGAAAATATTTAGATATATTAATCTCCACCTAAGAGTTATTTTATTTTATGACATAATTATTTTATTTATTACATGCATACAAACACATTTTAATTTTATCTAAGAATTATTTTCATCTATCTGAACTACTAAATAAATAAATACTTTCATCAATACATAAATATGTAAGTTGATAGATAAAGAACACACAATTAAGATATATATTTCAATATAGATATATATCATATCTTTCAAATAAATGTATTTTAAGAAATATATGTTAATCATGAACACTAATAATACTACTATAGATATCTTAAATAATCTATTTAGAAAATATTTAGATATATTAATCTCCACTTAAGAGTTATTTTATTTTATGACATAATTATTTTATTTATTACATGCATACAAACACATTTTAATTTTATATAAGAATTATTTTCATCTATGTGAACTACTAAATAAATAAATACTTTCATCAATACATAAATATGTAAGTTGATAGATAAAGAAAAACAAACACTATTTATATTTACTCAAGTATTAGTTTTATTTATTTTTTAGAATTTTTTTAATGTTGTATAGTAATAAAATAAATAATACAACATATGCAAACAATTATAAAAATTTAATTTCATCCCTTTTTGCTAGATATTTTTTTCACTTAATACGACATCTTAATTATTAAATGACGTCCTTATTATGTTTATTATTAAATATTAATTATTTACTGTGTAAATGACTATAGGTGTTTTATACACACTTGTGAAGTGAGAGCCAATTTACTTATAATACACTTCTCAAAATATTAGTCAATAAACTAAACACTTGTTGAAAAATAAAAAAGTGTGTGTAACTATAGCTATTGTATATGATAGCTAACCTATATTATATATGAGTAGAACTATAAAAAAATTGCATGTTTATTATCTTCTTTTTTTAACATTTTAAATTATTTATTATAAAGTAGCCTAAGTGTGTGAACAAAAGCTATTAAGGAGTCACATACATGATTAATAAAAACTAAAACACACCAAACATATAAAAATAATAAAAACTAAAATACAACTAACATATATATTTCAAAAAAAATTACATCCCACAAAAGTCAAATATAAATAGTGCTAGTTAATAGATTATTCACTATTTGAAATTTTCAACTTTTTTCTCTATTGTTCAATCATATAAATAATTACTAACCAACAGTTGGGTAAATTATTTCTATATGGAATAATTTACCTCTGAATTTTATGAGGTACAACTCCCTCGTTTGATAAGAAAATAGAAATAATTTACCTCTGAATTTTATGAGGTACACAACTCCCTCGTTTGAGTTCTTCTCTGAGTTTTAAAAAACTTTAACATGGGTATGATTTTAACTAGAAAGCAAGAAAGGTCGAAATAATAAGAGAAACATAAATCAATAAAATGCTACCAGTGAATATTTTATTGAACAAAATGTAATTTGTAAGAAAACAATCAAAACATAGACTAATTTCATTCCACAAAGCATAAAATAGTAAACTTATCAACCAAAAATAATTCTAAACTCGAGAAGATTAGATACTAGAAATGGTTCTCACATTCACACAAAAATGCAATAACCAATGAAACCAATCACAATGCATAAACTATAACATGGATTTCATTTCATTCATTTATCAAAAACTATAAGCTCACAAACATACAACCTCCTCTTCCCATTTGAATTACTTTCTATCCATTTCTCTTTTTCAAAAATTTCTCATAAGAAGTTCTTTTGGCCAATGGGTTGAGTAGAAAGGTTAACAAGATATCTTAAATAATTGGTTAAAGCATTAACCTATTATTTTAACTGGTCTTTTCTCTAGTTGTCTTTTTCTATCATTTCTACAAGCCTAACAGTTGACATCTAAAAATTGTGGACATCTCAGTCTCTTGTAGAGGGTCCCAGATTAATCCTAGTGATACTAAAATCACTTGCAATCATTTGACTAGCCTCTTTTTGAGTGGAGAGATGAGCAACCTCAACATACATATTTCCCTAGGAGGGATCATTCAACAATCAGGATGTGATTTTAGGTTTTTTACATGTGGCATTCTTTGGATTAATTGAGACACAATATCCTTATTAGGTAGACTCAAGTCAACCACCTTTTTTTATTGGTTAAATATTGTTCTAACCATGAGATAGATGAAGGTGTGCGGACATTACTAGTTCTTGGAAAATAAGATTGAAGTGACCTTTTGAGAGGAGATGTATCAGATACCTCACAAGCATTTTCCAAATTCCTACTTCCTAAGAGATCCTCAACATCATCTCCACTACCTCTAGAGGTAGTCTACTATGTTGTGGATGCCATTTTTTGAAGTGGTGAAGACCTCCTCTAACTAATCTATGATTTATTTGTAGCTTGCTTAGCTTTCCAAGGGGCTGGATTTTTCATTTTAGCCTTATTTTTCATTACCCATTCCTTTATTCACCTAAGTAATATTTACATCTTAGCCTCAATGGTTTATATTTCCTTAAAAATCCAATATATTGGTAGGATGGGTTGGATTTGTATGTATTCTATGAAGATATGATCAACTAGATTAGAGTCATCATCTTCGATACCCTGGATATCACAATTTAATTTGAAAGTTACAATC